>KK900366.1:101843-178968 GCA_000696445.1 Aquilaria agallochum | reverse complement strand
TTAGCCAATAGTAACTAGTGGGATTCATAATCCCTAAGAGCCTACAAGATTAGGGGCACTGGGGCCCCGTTCCGCGACATTCAACCTCATTACGTTGTTCTGCCCACCCTTGCCCCGCAATTCTTACCTTGTTCTGAAGATTCGAATCTGACAGCGAAAAGCCACACTTTTTCTTCTACTATTCTTCCCCAACGAATCGATCGCCTCCCTTGTTATTGCAAGTAGAGTTTGAAAAGTCATTTGATAATGTAAATTGAAAATTCTTGGACTCGGTTTTCTTTTATATGGGGTTTGGAACTAAATGGTGAAAATGAATTAGTGCTTACTTGGACTCAAATTTTGTCTCAGTAATGGTAAATGATGCTTAACAGAGAAATTTACGATGGAGAAAGGTTTTGAGGCAAAGGAATCGTCTTCCCTATTTCTTTATTTGATCGCTGCGGGAGGCTTTGAATGTTTTGATGTAGAAGGCAACCGTTCGAGAAAGAACTATTCAAAGTGTAAAGGCTCTCCTAGTGTTTCCTCTATATTAAATATTAAGGTAAGTAAATCCCAAATTATTTCCTTCAGATAAGTTTTATTAAGCAAGGAAAGCAATCTATTTAAGGTTAAATTGAGTTCCAAAGAGTAATTGGCAACTAAGGGGCAAAAAGGGAAAAACGGTAATTTTGGCCCAAGTCAATGGCATTACTGTAATTTTTGTAAAATTAGGTTCAGGCAAGTGTTTTGAGCTAGTTGATTTAAGACTATAAGTGGTTATAGCCATTTGAACCAAAAGCAAAAGTTAACGCTAAAAAATGCATTAAGTGAAAAATTGATCTATTATGTTTTATAATGGCTTAAGTGGCCTAAGGACAAAGTATTTAGGTAAGAAAAATCTTTCTTTGGGACCAAGAAGTGATGTTGTGGGGAGTGTTTAAGTGACCTAAGTGATTCTAAGTTAAGTTTGAGGGCCAAGGTGACAAGTGGAAGAGAGTTGAGCTAAGTTTGTTATAAATGGAGGAGATAGAACTATTCATCATCTCCCCCATCCACCATTTTCATAGCTCTCCTTCCTCCACGACTCTCTACCTCTAAACCTCCCAAATCACTCAAGTTTCCATGGAAATTGAAGGTCCCAATGCTATCCCAACAAGCCTTTAGCTCGTGTTTGGTGAAATTGGTGCATTTGGAGTTGTTCTTTCAAGTTTTTGGTTCAAACCCAAAGGTAAACAACTTTGATCCTTGTGGTTTAGTTCTAAACCTGTTAAATGGTTAGAAATGGTCTTAACTTCATGCTATTGGTGTTCAATTTGGTTGATTTCAAGCTTGGAACTCAAAGGAACTCGTTGGAGCTCGAATGCCCTCATTGCTTGTTCTTGCTTTCAAGATGATTTAAGGTAAGGGATTTAAGTTAATTAAGCTCAAATAATGCATAGAAATTTAGTATTATGAGTAGGAATGAAATAGAAACAAGACCCATGTGAATTGGCCCTGGGATGAGAAAGTTTGAGCAAGTTTCGTGCAAGTTCACACGCTGTCGCGCAGTGCTGTAAATGTATTGGTGACGTGTCACCACCAATGACGCGAACTGGAGACACGTCGCTGATAAACATCTGGGTACCCGAGCGTCGATGCCTTTGGTGACGCGTCACCGACGGCACTGCCAAGGCGTTAGCCCCTCAAGCTTGGGGCATCCTATGAGTGTTTCAAACCTTCGGTTATCATCCCTAGTCTAATGTAAGATATTTCGTAGCCTCGGTTAGGTCTAAAACTCATTCCTAAGTTGGGAATTATGCATTATTTAGGTGGTAGCTAAGTAGTGTGGTTAAGGTTGGGTAAGGAATTGTGGCTAAGGAAGTTAGAGTGCTCAAGTTGCCAAGTGAGTACTAAGGGGATTAAGGCGGGTTTCAGACTCTTCGTTGCCCTAAGTGGAGGTCTCAGACCTTTGGGCAATGAAAAGGAAACCTAAGACTATCCCAAGCAAACTTTATGGTTTGGTAAGTAAGCCACTAAGGGGCCCTGAGCTAAGCTCGAAGAGCTTGGTAAGTTGAACCACATAAGGTAGCCACCCTGCACAATAGTTAAGGGAAGAGACGGGTAAAGAGGGAGTAAACGATAACTTACTTTAAGTAGCCCGTCAAGGCAGGCAAGGTTTGAGTAAGTGACAACTTACTCTAACGTGCCCATAAGAAGACTTCATGGGGTTATTTAAGTGCTGGCATAGGATACAAGGGACAGTATCCAAGTACCCCAGCCGTAAGAGCTCACGGCAAGTTTAGCACCTGCGGGTGTAAAGAAGTCCGAGGTGCATGTGCATGTGCATATTTTATCCATCAATCCATCCATCCACCCATCCATCATTTGCATTATTTGTTGTTCTTTTATTGTTTATGATTATGTTGGTTGTTGCTTGTTTTGTTTGCATTTTATATTTGTATGCTTGCATTGTTTTTCCCTACAGGTACTAAATCCCTTACTGAGTACTTTAGATTACTCATCCCTTAAATGTTGTGCAGGTATTAAGTGGGCTAGTCGAGCTTAACAGTTGGTAAGAGGCAGCTGTTAAAGCTAAGTTTTATTGGTTTTAAAGGTATTCTCTAAGTAGGAAACTCCAAGTTTCTAAGTTACTTATGGCATAAGCTAGTACTGACCAAAGTGTTTGCCTTTCAGTTTTAAGGCTAAGTGAGTACAAGGAAAGTGCGGTTCATCACTTGAAGCTTACTTGCTTTGGTGAAAAGCTAAGGATGGATCCTAGCAGATATAAGTTGCTTCTTTTAATATGTATGGTAATTTCATACATAAATTGCGTCTACTAGTGTCCATTGGTGTGTATAACACTAGAGTTACATTTGGGTGCATATACGTTTGAGATGTATGCACATAGTTGTTACTTGTAGTTAAAGCAACTAAAGTTTTTATGTCTTGGCTTGTTTCGCTTATGTTTTATGAACTGGCGCCACAGTTTCTTTATAGTTTTAATTTACTATTATCGCATAGCCAGGACAATGCATCCATATTACCTATGCAGGGTAGGCTAAGTAACTAGTGGCATGTAAAAATTTAAGATTACTTCACAAGTAATAACTAGCCAATTGTAACTGAAGTGGGATCATAGCTCCCAAAAAGCCTACCAGTGTTAGCAATTCAGGGCACTGGGGCCGCCTTGTTCCACCACACAAAGGAATGAGAATTGGCAAAAACAATGTACTTTTAGCTCACCTTCAATATGTTGATGACACATTGTTTTTTGGTGAACAAAGTTATAAAATCTGCAAAATTTGATGAGAATCCTAAAAGGCTTTTAATGGATTTAGGGATGAAAGTAAATATATCAAAAAGTAGTCTTTATGGGGTTGGTAAGGATTCAACTTTAGTTCGGGTACCAATTGAGAGATTTCAATGTAATGCTAATGAATTTCCATTGTATTGTCTTAAGCTGCTAGTTGCCAGAGGCATGAGGAAAAAAGCCGTGTGGCAATAGGTAGTAGATAAAATCAATAAAAAAAACTTGGTGAGTAGACATCACAATTGATAGATAATAGAGTAAGAATTGGAAAGGAGAACCAAAGAACACACTAGAAAAATGCAAGAAAACTTCCAGACTGATCATTGTATTGTTGATATTTATACATATACAAAAGTCAAAAAGTCTTCAACTAATCCCTTAACTTATGGAGCATATCTGCTGCTAGACTTAAACTCCACCATTCTTTTTGCTCTTTTACCTAGATTACAATCAAAATATCAAAAAGGACATTAAAAATGATAGCTTTTATCATCACAGCAACTATTGTCATCACTCCTCCTTGATGCAAGAGTTGTTGCTGTGTCCAAGTCTCGCTCTTAGCATTTCAAATCTTGTCTTCTGCAATCCTTTGGTGAAAATATCAGCTAATTGGTCCTTAGCTTTACAATGCTTAGCTGAACCTCTTGCTCTTTTTCAGCTTCTCTAATGGCATGAAACTTGATCTTAATATGCTTAGTCTTTCTATGAAAGACAGGATTCTTCACCATAGCAACAGCAAACTTGTTATCACAAAAAATGACTATTGCTTTATACTATCTGAACACAAGATCTTCAATAATTTTTCTGATCCACAATGCTTGGTTGATAGCAGCTGAAGCAACAATGTACTCAGCTTCTGCTGTTGATTATACAACACTTTCATATTTTCTTGAGCTCCAACAAAAAATACTTGATCCAAATGTGAAACAATAGCCTGAGGTACTCTTTTTGTCATTCTAAGATCTTGCCCAGTCACAATCCATGAAACCAACAAGATTGATGGCAGTGAGTTTCTTGTAGAATATTCCAAAATCAATTGTGCTATGAACATATCTTAGAACCCTTTTGGCAGCTTTAAAATGCATCTCCATAGGTGAGTATATAAATCTAGACAATACATTTGTAGCAAACATAATATCAGGTCTAGTTCTATACAAAAACAAAAGACATCCAACCAAGCTTCTGTAAACAGAGGTATCAATAGGATCAAAGCCATATTCCTCTTTTAACTTTTCTCCATGAACTGTTGGTGTACTTACTGAGTTGTAGCTGCTCATTTTAAATTTCTTAAGAATTTCACCAGCATATTTCTTTTGAGATATAAATATCCCTTTCAAAGTCTGTATGACCTTCATTCCTAAAAGTAAGACATCTTGCCAAGGTCATTCATCTCAAATATCTTTTTCATTTAGATTCTAAACTCCATCACAGCTTCTGCATTACTGCCAGTAACCAAAATATCATCT
This sequence comes from Aquilaria agallochum, assembly GCA_000696445.1. Taxonomy (NCBI): domain Eukaryota; kingdom Viridiplantae; phylum Streptophyta; class Magnoliopsida; order Malvales; family Thymelaeaceae; genus Aquilaria; species Aquilaria agallochum. The sequence goes on along the minus strand of KK900366.1, from coordinate 174,234 downwards.
ACGTAAATAGAGATAATTATGATCTCCTTACTAACATGCTTCACATACAGAGTTACCACATTGCAACTTCTCACAAACCCTAATTTCATCAAATAGTCATCAATTCTAGAGTACCAAGCCCTTGAAACCTGTTTTAGGCCATATGAAGCCTTTTTCAGCATGTACACTTTATTAGGTTCTTCAATATTCCATTTAGAAAGGCTGATTTGACATCTAACTGAAACAATTCCCAACCTTGATGAGCAGAGATCACAAGAAGCAATCTAATTATGTCAAATCGTGCCACAAGTGCAAATGATTAAAAAAAATCTACTCCAAATTGCTGAGCATATCTTTTCATAATTAACTTGGCCTTGTGCTTGTTAACTAAGCCATCAACATTGTGCTTAAGCTTGAACACCCACTTTAGACCAATCACATTCTTGTCATAAGGTCTGTTTACGAGCATCCAAGTCTCATTCTTGTTAATCATTATGAGCTCCTCCTCCATTACTGCCCTCTATTCGAGATGTTTCATGGCAGTGCTAACATCTTGCGTGTCAAACAAAGCCATGTTGCATCTGCTGTAAATATCCTATAGTGTTCTTATTCTTCTAATGGCTACATCATCGTCAAAATCTTCTTCCTTCGGAGCTGCAACTTGTTCTTGGAAAATGTTTCCGAGACTAGAATTTTGTATAGAAGGACATGGTTCCATTCTATCCTCAATTTCAAGCACCATCTTCATCAAATTTGACGCTTATACTAACAAATACTTACTGAGTTATAAGATTCAAGACTCTATAATCCTTTGAAGAATTGTTGTACCCCACAAGTACTCCAATTTCAGCTCTTTGGTCAAGTTTGCCTTTTTTGGCCTGAGGAAAAAAAGTATAACAAAGACTACCAAAGATTTTAAGATGAGCTACTAATGGTTTAACTCCAAACCAAGCCTCATAAGGAATTTTTCTATCAAGAGCTTTCGTAGGTAATCTATTTTGCAAATACAATATTGTGTTTACAGCTTCTGCCCATAGTTGCTTTAGTAATCCTTTTTCAAATAGCAAGCATCTAGACATGTTCATAACTGGCCTATTTTTCCTTTCACTCACACAATTTTATTGGGGTGTGTAAGTGACTGTGAGTTGATGATGAATTCCAGAATGTTGGAGGAACTCTTTAAACTCATGAGAGGTGAATTCTATGCCATTGTCAAATCTTAAAGTCTTGATCAAATGTGCACTTTGATTTTCTGTAACTGCTTTGAACTTCTTAAACATGCTAACATTTCAGATTTCTGTTTGAGAAAATAAATCCAACAAAATCTGGTAAAATCATCAATAAAGAGAAGAAAATACTTGCTTCCATTATATGAAGTAATACCCATAGGTCTACAAACATCTGTGTAAACTAGTTGTAACTTTTCAATTACCCTCCAAGCTTGATTGACAGGGAATGGTGTCTAACTCAACTTTCCAAATTGGCAAACATCACATACACAAGAATGATAATGAACAAAAGGCATATCCATCACCATATTTTTGCTTTCAAGAAGCTTCATATAGGCATAACTAGTGTGACCAAACCTTTTATGTCACAAAACACTTTCATCTACTGTAGTAATGAAAGCTTAAATCTTAGTTTGTCTCCATTCTAAGCGAAAGCTTCTATTTTTCTTGTTGATGGAGAAAAGCTTGGCACCAACTGAGTCAATAATATCAAACCTTTTGTTTTCAAAAATCAACTTATAATCCTTATCAAGCAATTGACCAACACTTAAATGATTATAAGTAATTTTAGGTACAAATAAAACATCTGTCATCTCCAAGCTTGAAAGAGTTTGCACCAGAACAACACCTTTTCCTTTGACATCAACCAATCTGTCATCTCCAAGCCTCACTTTGGAACAATATTGCTTGTTCAAAGTCCTAAAACTTTGCAATCTTGAAGTCATATGATATGTGCATCCACTATCAATGAGCTAAACATATGGATTCATAGCTGCAACTGAACATTCTTCAACAACAGCAGCAGCAAACAACTTTTCTTCATGATTTTAGGGGCCTTCATTGACTTGAGCTGGCTAAGCTTGAGGCTACTGATTTTGATTTGATGGATAGATTTTCTCAATGTGTCCAAATTGTTTGCAGGCTCAACATTGAACTCTAGACCTTCTCCAACAAAATTTCTCATTGTGATTAGTCATTTTACAGTGAGGGCATGATGGATATTTTCCTCTCTCCTGTTTACCCTTATAATAATGATCCTTCTTCTTCTTTCCCTTCTTCCCATTAGACTTAGCTCGTGCCTTTGAATTTTGTGAAATTATAAGAACCCCTTCTGTTGGCTTCTCCTTCACTCTAAATGTCTTTCTTTGCTCCACAGCTTGTAGGGCATTTATAAGCTTAGTAAGTGTAAGCAAAAATAAGTCCCAAGTATCTTCAAGAGAAGAAATCTTAGGCTCAAACCTTTCTGGCAGAGTCACCATAACCTTTTCCATAAGTCTCTTTTCTAACAGATCTTCTCCCAACAACCTGGTCTGGTTCACAACTTTCATGACTTTGTCAATGTAGGCCTTCACATTCTCAGTCTTCTTCATTCTGAGAAGCTCAAATTCCTTTCTCAAGTTGAAGAGTTGCATCTGTCTTGTTTTATCACTTCCTTGGAACTCAATTTTCAACTTGTCCCATACTTGCTTGGCAGTCTCATAAGCCATAATTTTTGTGAAAATGGTTTCATCAACAGCTGCATGAAGAGTACTCAAAGCTCTGAATTTTCTGAATAGTCATCCTTCATAAACTTTGAGTTGATTCAGAGTTGGATTGTTTGGAAGAAATGTCTCCATCTCAATTTCAATAGTTTCCAAAAGCAGCAAATCCTTAAGGTAACCCTGAATCTTAATTGAGCAAGCATTATAATTCTCTCCCGTGAAAATAGGAGGAGATAGACCTGAAATGCCACTATTTGTAGCCATCACACACACTCACACATTTTGAGTATTTAAGATTTAATGGTAAATTTTCTAACTGGTTCTCCCTTTTTTACAGCCCTAGAAGGATCAGAGAAAAAACTTTCTTAGCTCTAATACCAAATGATAGATAATAGAGTGAGAATTGGAAAGGAGAACCAAAGAACACACTAGAAAAATGCAGGAAAACTTTCAGATTGATCATTGTATTGCTGATATTTATATACATACAAAAGTAAAAAAGTCTTCAACTAATCCCTTAACTTAAAGAGCATGTCTGCTGCTAGACTTAAGCTCCACCATACCTTTTTCTCTTTTACTTAGATTACAATTAAAATATCAAAAAGGACATTAAAAATGATAGCTCTTATCATCACAGCAACTACTGTCATCAACAACATTTGTCTACTGGTGGATGTATTACTTGGGTGAAATAAATGCTAAATAGCCCACCTTTGTTCCTTATCTTGGATTATTATGCCTTGACGAGTGTCTTTTTGTGTTTAGAATCTCTTTGAATTTTATTTTTTTTTAGGGGTAGGGCTTTAGGGAAGGTAAGAAAATAGCTTAGATCTCTTGGAGTAAAGTGATGTCATGCAAAGAAGAAGGCAGATTGAGTGTAGGTAAACTAAAAACAATGAATCTGGTGTTAGTAGGCAAGTAGTGGTGGAGATTTAGGTCAGAGTCAGGCTATTTTTGGAAGAGAATGATTGATTCCATTTGTAGAGTTGATGGGGGGTTTGAATTGAAAAGAACGATGAAGTATAAAAGGAAGATTTGAGAGGATATTATTAAAGTAGGGTCTAAAATTAAAGTAGGAAGATGTGCTTACCTAGGGTATGACTAATAATGGAAAGTTTACGGTGAAATCGGCCTATTATCTAGCTTATGTGGTTCTTTATGGTTGTGACTTAATGGTTAAATCAAATTTTTGGATATGGTTATGGAACCTTTTTCTTGCACTAAGGGTGCAAATGTTTATGTGGTGGGTTTTGTCAAACTTAGTGCCAACTTGAGGCAACCTTGCACGGAGAGGTATGATGACTTAGCCACTATGTCCAGTGTGTATGATCTGACAGGAGTCAGTAGCTCATTTGGTCTTCAACTGCCCATTTTTTAAACGGGCAACTGAGATGCTTAGAGTGGCCTTGCCATCAAGCATTAATGCATGATAAAAGGACCTAAATCAATTTATGGAGAAGGTTGAAAACTGATCTTTGTTGACAGCAGTGTATGCGTGGTTCATCTAGAACAGTAAAAATAAAGTGGTTTTTGAGAATTGGTGCTATAGATCGGAGGCTATTTGGGGCTGCAATGTGTTCATGGATGGTTAGTTGGATTCAATGTGGTCAGAACCATGCATTTGGCCCTGTAGAATGCCCTTTCAAACCCTATAGCTGGAGATTGCCTACCGGAGGTACTCATTAAGTAAATTCTAATGTGGTTTGGGATGGTGATGTAGATAAAAGGAGCATGAGGGTGATCTGTTGGGCCTTGGTGGTGTAATTATCCTTGTTGTTATGTATGGCTTTACATGCTCAATGTGGGATGTCTTTTACCTAGAGGCATTAGATATCCTTTGGGATTTGAAAGAAGCTCCCTAAGTTGGCTTGTTAAGGGTGTTACTCAAGTCAGATTTTTTAGTTTTTATTTCCAAACTATAGATGGATGTGTCCCCATTGCAGTTTTATTTTGGTGTTTTAGTTGATGAGTCACGAATCCTAGGAAGTTTTTTTTTAATTCTTTTGCCTATTCATTTATAAGGCGGTCTGCGAATGAAGCTGCCCATGCTTTTTCTAGGAAGTTCGTGTAGTGGATAAATTTTTGTGTGATATTACTTTACTGGACTTGCTATTATCGGTTTCACCCGATTAATTAATTAAAGCCATACTTTTATAAAAAAAAAGTCAATGTGTTGACAAGTAGTACAACAACTTACCTAATCATAAGCCCTCAACTCTAGTTTGGTACTTATGTCTGTCCAATTAACTGGTCCATCACCTCAATGATAGATGTAAAACCACCTGCATGCATGTAGCTAATTTCTAAAGGTTTCTAAAAATGTGGTTATAACTATATACCTAATTGTCGAACTAGCTCACTGTAGATGAACAGTGGTTGATAATCATTTCGGTAATTTTTAGGGTTCCAAGGTCATTCTAAAACTTAGAGAAGTGTCGGGCGGTTAAACGTTCTTACAGTAAGCACAAAGGAAATAATGTAAATTTATGGTTTTTTAAGTCCTGTAAGGTTTTTTTTTTGTTGTTTTAGTCATTAGAATCTATCAGGTAACATTTTGGCCCCCGAAACTGGTGTTAGACATTTATAAAAATGATTCATTTATGAAAATGATGTCATTTTGATTCATTCTTTTGAGCTTTCTTCCTACTTACCTCAGGGGGAAATGTAAAGAAATAAGACTCTTCTTGTTAATTATTAAAAATGCGTTGCATTATTTTTTTTTTATTTTCACCTAGGTGATTGTATACATCTTTTATATAAAGGCTTTTGTTTTTTAAGTAAAACTTATCACTTGTTCTTTAACCATTATCTATCCTCTATTTGAGTTGTGTTGCCATTCAATCTCTATGACATAAAATGGGTAATATCCAGTGTACCCTTCTTTCCTCCTTCCCTCCCCCTCTCTTTCTCTCCATACCCCTTAGACTTACATCTCTTGGATGTTCAATCCACCTAAATCTTCTCCATTCAGATGGGTTTTGCTTTCCTTGCACTGGACATCAAATGTCATGATCGCGTTGATGACCTTCAATGCTTCTCACTTCTTAACTTATTCAAGTAGGAGGATCTGTTTCTATAATGGAATAGGGTCCCAGTGCCCTAAATTAAATGGCTTGTAAGCACTTAGGGGATGCTATCCCATTTTGTTAATATTGGTGAACTATTACTTGTCGGTAAATTAAAACAATTTATGTGTAATTAGTTATTTAGCCTACCCTACAAGAAAATAAGCATGCATTTATATAGGCAATGCAAATCAAATAAATAAATAAATTGGAGAAAGCATAGCTTGAGCATGTCATTTAAATCATAGTTAAAACGTGCTAAGACAACAAAATACTAGTTCCTTGGACTTTAAGTAATTGTTTGTGCATGAACTTTAACACTGGCATACACCTAAAGATAACTCAGTATTCATACACCACAATGTATCCTAATAGAGATAATGTCTTAGTATACGAGGTACTCTATACACATGGAAAAATACTACCAAGATAATCTACTTAAGCTCCCACCTTTGAGCTATCAAGCTCCAAGTGAAAAGCCCTTACTTGTCCTTGTGTAACACTTAGCCTCTAGACTATCAAGACACAAATACTTAGTTAGTACAAAAATTAGCTTATAAGTAACTTAGAAACATAAGGTTCTAAGTAAAATAAGTACTTGCAAAAGAGAGAAATGTAGCCCACAACTACCCATTTAGTTGTAGGGCCCAACATTAAAACCTACACAACAAACTTAAAGAAGTGAGTACATGATTGTACTCAGTAAGGGTCCCTTCGGCTACTTGCAAAAACAATAACAAGAAAGCATGCCAATATGGTGTACAAACAAGCAAACAACCAATCAACAACCAACACAAAGAGTAACCAAAATAAATATGCAGTATATGAATGTATGATATGCAGCATGCACAATCCTTTTGACTTTGTACACTTGTGGGGCCTTAAAACTTGCCATGAGCTTAAATAATGGAGGCACTTAAGACCTTAGCTTACGTATCCCGAATCCTTTATCTCCCTTAGGTCTTATTTCCAGGTCTTCGAGTAGGTCATCGCCTCCTCTAAAAACTTATATGTCTTTCCTTTAGCTTGTTATGCAAGGTAGTCATCTTATGTCATCCAACTTACCAAGCTCTTGGGGATTAGCTTAGGGTGCCTTAATGGCCTACTTACCAAACCAGAAAGTTTGGTTCGGATCTTCTTAGGTTTCCTCTTCATCACCCGAAAGACTAAGACCTTTCACTTGGGTCATGAAGAATCTGAAACCCGCCTTAATCCCCTTAATACTCCCTTAACAACTTGAGCACTTAAACCCCCTTAGCCACTCAACCTTAACCACACTACTTGGCTACCTCTTAAATAATGTATAATTACCAGTTTAGGAATTCAGTTTTAGACCTAATCAAAGCTATGAAACATCTTAGAATGACCTAGGAATGATAATTGAGAGATTCAAGCATCCTTAGGGTACCTTGATCTTGAAGGGCTTGGGCCTTGGCAATACGGCACCAAAGGCATCACCAATGGCCACAACTCTCGGGTTGCCATAAGCCAACCTGGTGACATGATGCTTAGGTGCAATCTACACTTTGTGGTATTGTGCTATCCTTCACAATTCTTGCTTAATCTTTCTAACCCCAAAGCCAATCCAAATGTGTCTTACTTTTTCTTCATTCTCACATGTAATACTACATTTTTATGCTTTATTTAAGCTAAACCTTAAATCTAGCTACAAAGCAAGAACAAAACATAAGCACCACAAGTACACTTAAGCTCAATTTAGCTCTCTTGAGTTCCATACCTAAAACCAACATGATATGGCATCAAGAACTTGAAATAAAGACATTTCTAGCTACTTAATCAACTTAGAACTAAATCATTCCAACCCAAGAAGCTTACCTTAAGGTTTATGCCCAAATTATGCAACAAAAAGCACAAGTGAAGCTAATGCACCAAGGATAAGCTAGAGGCTTCTTAATTTCACTTTGGAACCTTCAAGTTTGTTGGAAATTTGTGGGAATTGAAAACTCTACAATAGGTGAGCTAAAGAAGAAAGGGACCCATGAAAATGCAAAATGATGGTGATGAAGATTTGGGTCCAAGTCTTACAACTATTTGAACCACTCTACCAAGGCATTCTTTCTTGTTTTTTTGTCTCTTGGCCCCCACGTTTTCTTTTGTTTCACTTTGGCCAATAGACTCACACTAGAAGCCATCCTTTCGTAGTCCAAAATAGTATTTTTATGCCTCTTACACTTAGCATTTTGACACTTAAGCCAAACAAAACATAAGTGGCTCATTTGAACACCTTGTGAAATGTTTATCAAATATTGGTTCTAATAGCTAAAATAACTTATGGTCTTAACTTTCTTAGTAAACAACCCTTATAGGACCCTAATTTCTTTGAAATTATAGCCATGCCTCTCCTTTAGATCAAATTTTCCATTTTACGCTTATGACTTTTAGGTGCCAAATCACATTTTGGAAATAATCTTTACTTTACTTAGCTTGTCTTTCTTGCTTAAGAAGAAACTAAATTGAGTCATTTAAATAAAAAAACTTAAATAAAACATGCTTATTGGGTCCAAGCAAGTCATTAACTAGGAGAGTTGTCATATTTTCAGGTTTTTCCCCTATTGCCGCCGAATCAACTTGAACAACGTTGATGGAGCAGTTCTCATCACACCAATGTGTATGCGTGAACCTAGGCACGATGAAGTTAGGCAAGTGATAGAGGAGGGTAAGAATAAGAAGATGGAGGAGCTGCTAGAGGAAGTGGTACTATTAGGGTGATTAAGAATTGATAAAGTCAGTTTGCTTGAAAGATAGAAGTTAAAGGTCTATTTGTACGATTGAAGAAAGTTTAGGGTCAACTTAATAATAATTTTTTTTTGAAATACCAAAATGAACCCCCAACTTTGATAAAGTTTTTGAATAAGTACATATGTTATGAAAGTGTCATTTTAGTCACTAAAATAAATGATGTTGAATGTCATGTTAGCATTTCCTTTTGCCAAATAAAACTTTACAGGTTTTAGGACTAACAGAATTAATGATTTAGTGTTTTTGAATTTGTTTGACAACTCGAGTAATTTTATGACTCAATTGATAATATTAAAAATTTTATAGTACTGAAAATGCCCTTTAACCTTTTTAAGTATCTTTATTGGGTAAATGCTGTCAGTCATCCCTAAACTATATCTCATGTTGCTTAATTCCCTTGAAACTATTAAATGTTACACCAATCGTCATCAAACTATTTAATTGTTGCTATCTCGTCCTACCGTCCACCACACCGTTAAGTATAGGTGGAAAAGTGGTGCCACATCAGCAACTACATCATTTTTTCATATCACATCAGCAGCCACGTTATTTTTTCTTCCATTTTTAATGGTTGTGATGGACGATAGGAGGATTAAGCAATATTGGTTATAGTTTAGGGACCATTAAGCAATATTTGACAGTTTCAGGATGATTAAACAACATTAGGTATAGTTTAGAGACAACAAGTACAAATTACCCATCTAAATTGCCTATAATACGCAGAGCTCTAAAATAATATGTTTATATATAGGACCTCTAATTAAGACTATTGTGCTTTGTAGTGATTTCTAGAAGTGAGTTATTAGTTATTGTTTTGATTTTTAATGATTATTCATTCAACTTCATGTTAGTTGAAAAATTTATACTTAAGAAATTTGAAAAATTAATTTTTTTTTTGGAAAAATAAAGTATCTTTTATGGATTTTTCTTTTTATTAGTTGGGTACAAACAAATTCATAAAAAATTAATTAATCACTACAAAATTTTATTTAAGCAATTATTGACTAAATAGAATAGTGCTTTCAAATAACACTAGTTTTAGATAGACAAAACAATAAAAATAAAATTCATGAATTATGTTTAAAGGAAAAATAACACAAAAAACAAAAGTACAAAAGTAGTGTTTTTTTATGCCGCCACGTGGTGTCTTAACTTAATGGGTTATTTTATATTTTATATTATAAAATCACTTGCTTTTTTCGTCAGCATAAAATCATTGTTACAATGCCCAAACCTCAAACTGTTACAATATTAGGGGGCAGGGAAGACGAACGGTCTAGCTGATTTTGAAAATGATGCAAGTGGGGCAAAAAAATGCAAAATGATGTGAGGCTTTCTCAAACTTATTTGGATTTGGACGAGGATAGTGGGCCTGAGAAGGACATTGGTGGGCTTGAGAATGGAGCTAGTTCTATTGGGTCAAATTCTTCAATTAATGGGCCTTTATGTTCTAATGTGAGTTCCAAAGCTAACAAAGATTTCAACGATTTTGTGGGTTAGCAGAAGCATCTTGCTTAATTTTTCCTAGGGTCCTAACAATTCGAAAATTCATCGATAAGGCAAAGGGGCAAGAGATTGCGAAATTTGATGTGCCCATAAAATTCATGGTACTAATTTCTCTTCAAATATTAGAGTTGCCGAAGAATCAAAAGTTTTAAAGGGTTCAGCAGTGGAGGAAAATAATAAGAATATTGTTCTGATTCTTATTTAATATTTTTGAGAGTTCCATCAATGTTGAAGTCTTTGGATCATGTCGAGGAGAATAGTAGGATTTTGAACCTGGGGTTAACAATCAAGACAGCAACATTACCAATCTTACTAAGCTGTAATTTGATGGTCGTGAGGAACTTGGATTGAGAATTTTTCAAAACCACGACGAAGCTAAAGATTGAGGAAGGAGTGAAAGAAAAATGGATATCAAGATCAAAAGGATTGTCAATGAAACATGAGTTGAAAAGATTGAAATAATGACCTAAAAACTAGAATTCTATTTATTTATTTTTTTTGGGTGTTGGATACTAGAACTTTTGGGACTAAAGTTTGGTATTTTATTGGGGTCGCTAGGTGGTGTTTGAATTTTAAGACTAGGGAGTTTCATTTAGGATTTTGAGTCGAGAGGAGGATATAGTGTCCAAGTCAGTTGCTCGAGTATCTTTTCAAAACTGATAAGTCTGTATTTTATTTATTTTAATAATATTAATTTATTTTCACAGTTAAAAAAAACCCAAACCCTCTATTAAATATAAACGGATAAGAAAACACCATTACCAACTATTAGATATGAACACAAACAAGTTCGTTAGAAAACGCCCTCAAGCCACACAGCTAACAAAATCTGATCGAACTACTGGTAGAGTATTTATGGCCCTTGCAAGTTACATCGAGTCTGCCCTATTGTGGGGTAAGAATTAACAACGTGATCAGCGATAGTTTGCAACTAATTTGTTTGTGTTCATACTGCGGTAGCAAATAAAAAACCAAATCAATCCAACAAAATTGGGTAAAATTTCACACTATGTTTGAAGAGGCTTACTCATTAGAATTTCGTTTTTTTTTTTTTAAAAAATTGTTTTTAAATTCAAGCAGGAAATTACATTTCAAGTATTGTTGAATCAGTAAAAATTTTGTGGTAGTGAATGTATTGTATGTTGAATTACGAAACTTTTTTTTTTTTTTTGAAAGAAGTGGGTTAGAAATTACGAAACAGTTTTCGGCAAGCTTGTGACATTGGCAAATTTGTTTTATGTGTTTGAATGGCCAATTTCTTCCGCTCTAAAAACAGTTTGGTAGCATATATAATTTCTTATCCGAATTCTGTCTTAAAAGATGGGAATCATAATTGATCACATATCCTACCAGAAACTTTGTTTTTACCAAAAATAATAATAATTGTATGTTGAATTACGATACTTTTTCTTTTTTTTTTCGAAAGAAGTGAGTTAGAAATTACGAAACTGTTTTCGGCAAGCTTGTGAAATTGGCAAATTTGTTGTATGTGTTTGAATGGCCAATTTCTTCCGCTCTAAAAACAGTTTGGTAGCATGATTTCTTATCCGAATTCTGTCTTAAAAGATGGGAATCATAATTGATCACATATCCTACCAAAAACTTTGTTTTTACCAAAAATAATAATAACTCCACTTATCTTACATTCTTTACAACATTTAATATTTTGGGTTATATATCCCATACTTTTGCAATATATCAATAGTTTGTTTTTTATTTTTCTTAACATTTGTGCAAACGGTGATTCGTAACAACTCACATTTTTTCATCTTTCATAATCCCCATTAATGTCCATGTCAAACTTAAATATTCGAAAATATTCAGGTCAGGTTATTCAGGTCTACCACTAGATTTGAGTTGGTAGACAAATACATTCGTGCTATTGGTGCATACGCTAAAATGACCAAATCGTTTTATTTTTTCAATTTTGTTATAATTTGAAGTAAGGAATTTTATTTTTGGTGTGATTTAATTTAGGTTAGTTTTCTTTTTATTTTAGTGTATTAATTAAAAAAAATCATTAAAAATTTCTTAATTATGTTTCGATGAGTTTGCTATGATTTCCAACTTTTGCTACAAAATGTAACTCTAGTCCACTATTAGTGACTAAATTGTAAAATTTAAAAAAAATTGGTGAAAATGTAAAAAAACTTAAAAGTTTAGGATCCATGTGGTAATTATTGTGTGTAATTAAAGCAGAATTTTTCAATATTTAGGTACTTATTGCAGTAAACCTAAAAGTGTAGAGATGAATATTGTAATTTGACATTTACCTGCCAAGATCATTAAACTTATTACTTATGGAAGTTACCTGTTTTTAGAAAAACCCAAACATGAGACTTACTAATTATTAAAGTCTCGAAATATGAGACTTACTAAATATGGATATTCAAAAAAATGAAAGTTATTAAATATGGAGGCCCCCAAATATGAGACGTATTAAATATTAAATGTAATGAAAGAAAAAAGTTAAAGTTTATGGTATGGGTTAGGATTCAATGTTAAGGTTTAGGATTTACAGTTTTAATATTAGGATTTGGGGATTTACAATTTGGATTGAAGATTTATGATTAAAATTAAGAGTTTAAGGTTTTGATGTTATGTTTATGCTTTAGAGTTTATATTTAAGGTAATGGTAAATACTAGGGTTAGGTAAGGGTTAGAGCTAGGGTTAGAGTTTAAGTTTACGGTTTAGAGTTTAAATTTAGTTATAGAATTTACGGCTATGATTAAAGATTTATGGTATAGGTTAGGGTTAGTGTGTTTAGGGTTTAGCGTTTAGGATTTAAGGTTTAGATTTATGATTTAAAGTGAAGGTTAGGGATAAGGTTAGAGTTAGACATTAGGGTCAATGATTTAATTGGACATGAAAAATAATATAGAATTTATAAATTTATATTCATATATAATTTTTTAATAAAATAAACTTATTCAAAATATTTCAAATATTTCAAATTTATAATTGCTTTAACAAAATATCATAATTCAAAACATTTCAAATTAATCAGTTTAAAATTTAATATACTAAATTAGTTTTCAAGTTTATAAAAATCATATTTTTAAATCTTTGCTGACTATATATTTTATGTTAATTTGGGTTAAAATCGAATCTTGTCAGGTTTAGCTATCTGATCATTTTAGGTTTGGGTTATGTCAATAACAAGTTCGAGTCATTTCAGGTTTAGGTAAATTCGGGTTTGCATATTTTGAGTTTTGGTCAATTGGATTTTGGATTTTTCAGATTCACTTTAATCGGGTTCAAGATCAGGTTGGATTGAATACAATCGAATATTTTTCTGGTCAAATTAGATTAAGTCAGGCTTGAATTTGGGTACGTCTAGCTAGCTCATTAGGTCAGGTTGAATTTTGTCATCTCTAAACCTAATTTCCTCAAGGAAATCTCTCGCATTAAAATATTATAAGCTAGCTAAATCAAATAGACACCAATACGAACTCAAACAAACCTTATACTAGTAGCAAATGAAAGTCATGGAAAATTGTGGACACGATAACAAGCAGCAAGTCTTATGGGGACACAATATTGACTATTGAGGAGCCAATTTGTCATCATATGCGTTATGAAGATGATGTAACATGAATGATGTGTATGTGTTGTTTCATAGATGGATCTATGTGGAGTAAACGGTCCGTTTACTATAGTAAAAGTTTGAATTTTTTTAAAAAAAATTAAGTAATTTTCAGATGGACCATACTAAAGTTTATCAAATAGCTTTATTGATGTGAACCTCATCAGTCCCTACACTTCTTGAAATTGATATAATTATTGTTATTACATACTAAGGTTCATTAAATGATATTGAATCCAAATTAAAAAAATTTTAAAAATGAAAATAGTGTATTTCTGAAAATGAGAGTGAAAAGGTAACTGAAGCATAGTTTTAAAATACTCCTACAATATTCTTTATTTTTTAAAAAAAAAGGTCAATGTGTTCACAATTAATACAACTTACCTGATTGCAGCCATCAGCTCTTGTTTAGTATTTATGTCCGCCCAATTAATTCGGCCATCTCCTTCAACGATAGATGTAAAACCACTTGCTTGCATGTAGCTAAATTCTAAATGTTTCTAGAAATGTGGTTATAACTATATACCTAACTGGCAAACAGGTTCACAAGATGAACAGGGGTTGATAATCACATCAGCAATCTTTTGAGGTTTGGGGTCGTTCTAAAACTTAAAGAAGAATTGGGTGGTTGAACAATCTTGGAGTAAGCTCAAAGAAAATAATGCAGTTTTATGGTTATTCAGTCCTGGAAGGTTTTGTTTTTCTTATTTTAGCTGCTACAATCTGTCAAGTAACATTTAGAACGGCTAGGGGCATGGGAAATATGCCAACGGCTCAGGCTGATGGAAATTACCAACATCCATAGCTGTGGAAAAATTCCAACAGTCTTAGCCATAGGTAAATGTCTGTTTAAAAAACTAAAAATTATTTTTGGCCTTTCACCATTGGTAAATTCCTATGGTCTTAACCATTGGAAATTTCCAACTACTAGCTCATTAAGAACCATTTTAAAAATAAAAAAATATAGACAAGCAAATACATTAGATGAATAAATGTATTTCGAATCACCAAACTTCTTACATGTTCTCACAAGCGAAACTTAGAATTGACAAAACATCACACCTTCAACTTTTTTTTTTCTTTTACATTGCAATATGAACAATACACAACTCAAATATGTTGCTATTAAATAAGTTCAAATCAGATCTGATATTGTTGACCATCATTAGAAAGCATTTGAATAATTGAATTTTTTTTTTAAGATTTATCAGCACATGAAACAGCTTATCACATGAATAGGGCATAACATTTTCAACAAAACAAGGATGTCTCAAGAGGAACTCATAAGTGTTCACTGTATTAAAAAATTTACATAATGCTTTAACTATCCATATTGATGTATGTGTACCCAAAGTAAATGATTCATCATAAAAGTTGTTTCTTTTTGCACAGCGTGTAGAGAAAAGAAAACAAAGACAGGCAAATGAAAATAAAGAAAAACATGCTACTCAAACTCCTAGAAGAAGATGTATACTCTCTTTTGTCCTTTACTTCATACTATATAAGTTTGATGACCAATAGCACATGTGCATGGTAAAATTAGCAGCAAGAAAATAGATTTATTTTACATTCCTCCATGCTTTGTGCTATACTAGTCCACTATAACTAAGATCCCTTTTGATATCTGAAATAACAAAAACCTTTTAACAAAGAAAATAAAAAAATGAGCGTAACCACAAAGAACAAGAATAACGAAAATAAGCTTCGTCAACAAACTTACCGTCAAATTGGCTTGATCAAGTTTATTGTAAATTTCAACATAGAAGGTACTTGTATCCAAAGAACCAAAGCCAAATAAATATAGATAAGAATGAGTTATTTTTCACCCTTTCAAAATAATTAAAGTTATATTAGTATTTGAATTTCATAAGTGGAAGGGAAGAGAAAAAAAATCAATGCATGTCACATGGGTTAGCATTGTGTTATTGTGAAGATTACTACATTGCACTAAAGTTCAATTACAAAAAAAAAAATATACCTAAAACTATAAGTCTGAGATTCCAATATTTCTTTGTTTTTTTCAGGGACAAGCCTTTGGGTTACCTTTTTCTATTTGGATGATTTACATAATAGCTTTTCATAGAGTTAATCAAATACTACTGAATTCATTTTAGCTTTAATCAACTTAATCCAAAATGGAATTTGCATGTCTTTTTAGGTAAATATTGTGAGAGAAAGAGTGAGAGGGAGCATGAATGAGGAAAAGGGAGAAAGTGAGAGAGCCAGAGAGGGGCTACAAAGTCTGGAAAGAATTCAAGGTAGGAAATTTTAACTGTAATTCTAGTACAGCTGTGAATGAAATTTCTACATCATTCTTTTTCATTAACTTTTTAATGATTGGGAGGAAAACATACTTGGTATGTGTTTCGAAGATTAGGGACTATTGAGATCTTTGTGGATGTCTATGTTACAAAGAAGAACACAAACTCGGGATGATGTTTCAAGTTTGTCCGATTCAAGGAACTATGAAATGTTCTAGCTTTGGTGAAATAGTTAAATAATTAATGGATTAGACAAACTAAGTTGAGAGCAAATGTTGCTCAGTTCGAAAACAAATCCCTAAATGTTGAGAACGTGATAAAGCCAAAAATCTCACAAGCTGAAGCAAAGCATATGGAGCATTGCAAGATGGATGAAAATTTACCATGGTTGTAGCCTGAAGATGTCAGGTGCCAATGTATGAAGTAAATGAAGAAGAAAACTAGAATAGCCAGGTTGGAATTGAAATGAAGTCGAGGCAATAAGAACTGAGCTGGCTACAACAATTAAACACATTTACTTAATCACAGATATAAAAAGCTTGTGTGATGTAGATGACCTCAATGGGTGCAAGGTTAAATATGCAGAAGGCTTAAAGGGCAAAGTGATGATTGAGACAGAAGGGTGTGGTTGTGTTGATGTGGTAAACACCAAAATTTCTTGCAACAAATGATGAAATTATAAGGCCCTCAGATGTGTATTACTAGGAACAACCCTCCGATACTCAAATCAGACAATGACAAAAATGAGCAAGAGATAGTATATGAATGTTTGCATGAGGAAGTTGTGAACTATGTGAGTTTGAGATGGCTGACTAGACCTGGCAATTACTATGGCCTTTTGTAACTAGACGGGTACATTGGTTGTACATAGTAGATCTAGGGGATCCTCGTTAAGATTAAGGCAAATCCCCAAGATGATAAAGGTTGCCAATAAGATCTTTGGAGATAGTGCACAACTGCTATCAATGCAATCTTCTTACCATTATGAAACCCAAATTTTAGGGCCAGGCTGGACCTTATCTCAAGTCTTTGTGTTGTTAATGGGCCAGGCTAACATCATTGATTGGGCTTTGAACCAATATGGTATTACTCAGCAAATTGCATATAATACCCAAAAGTCTAAAATAATATTTTTACATATATGTCACATTGAAACCAAAATAAAGAAAATCCAAATGTAAAAGACCTCTAATTAAGACTATTTTGTTCAGTAGAGATTTTTAAAAATGATTTATTAGTGATTATTTTGATGTTTAATGCTTATGAGCTGAAAACTTTACATTTAAAATATTTGAAAATTTAATATTTTGTTTTGGGAAAAATCAAGTATCTTTTATTTAATTTTCTTTTTATTAGCTAGGTATAAAAAAATTTATAAAAAATTAATTTCTTACTAAAAAATTTTATTTAAGTGATTATTAACTAAATAGAATAATGCATTTCAAATAACACTAGTTTTAGACAAACAGAACAATAAAAATAAAATTCATGAATTATGTTTAATGGAAAAATAACCAAAAAAAAAAAGCAAAAACAAAAATAGTGTTTTTTGATATTGCCACATGGTGTCCTAACTTAATGGGTTATTTTACATTTTATAGTATAAAATCACGTGCTTTTCTCATCCGCAAAAAATTATTGTTAGAATACCCAAGCCTAATTGTTACAATATTATGAGGTGAGAACGACAAACAGTCTCTGGTTGATTTTGAAAGTAACGGAGGTGGCGGCAAAAAAAATGTAAAATAAGTTGACACTTTCTCTAATTTAGGTTTGGGCGATTTGGGCTGGGATAGTAGGCCTGAGAAGGTCATTGTTGGGCTTGGGAAGGGAGCTAGTTCTATTGGCTCAAATTCTCAAATTCTTCTTCTCCTCCTCTCCCCCTCTCACCCTCTCCCTCTCTCTCTCGAATAACCAAGACGCGCTAGATTCAGGGTTTGCGCAGTTCCGCCGCTGCTCGGATGAGTTTTTTGGCAATACTAGAACTGGCCGGAATTGTTTTTTTAGATTTTATTTGTTTACATATTTATATTCGTTATTTCCTCCTCTTTAAATTTCTCTAAAGCCACTTCTTAAAAAAAATCAACTGATTTTCGTGGATCGAGTTTGAAAGTTTTGAAGCCAATTTTTTTTTGTACTTTCCCGGATTTTCCACTTTGTTTTTGTCACTTTTCCTTTGGAATATTTCGTAAGCAGGATGGAGACAAGCTGAATGGTCCAGCGGCGGACGGTTAGCCGCTGTGTTGCGCGTGGGATTCACACAACTCACACTGTGTGAGGTGTAGAGGTTTATTCTGCTTTTATTTACAAGCAATGTATCTCTGTTTATATCTGTTTATTGAATGCGTATATGTCTCTGTTTATTGATTGTGTTAATTTTTATTGGCGTTGGTCTAGATGCTTCCGTTAAATCGTCGAGGAGATTAGGTCCAGGGAGGATGTGCTTGCCGGCATGGAAGCAGGGTGGGGGAAGGCAATTGTCGGCGTGGGAACAAGGCAGTGGAGGCGAAGGTGGAAGCGGCGGCAGAAGTTCAAGAAAAGCTTGGCCGCGGTGACTTTTGTGGGTTATGTTGCCTAGGGTTCTTGGAGAAACGGACAGGGTAAATAAAGCATTTGGGCTAGAGAATTAGGCCTGGTAAATAAAAGAAATAGGCTCCTTTTTTGTAAAATTATCTGTAATTTTATTTATAATTTTATTTTTCTCATAATTTGGTTATTTATGCAATTTTTTATTATTTGTCATTTTATGCAACCCAATTGGTAATGTTGTTTTAAATTCTTGTGATATATTTTAAACAAATTATTTTAATTTTTTTGGTATAATTTTTTATTTAAAAAAATGGTAATTTCCAATAGTTTCGAGTTGGAAATTGCTTTAACATTTTTGAAATACCAACAATCAAAGCTATTGGTAATTTATCAACGGCCAAACACATAGGTATTTACCAATGGTTTAGCATATTGTTAAAAATTTGATTGTTAGTACAAAGGCTTTTAACTTAGACTATCAGTAATTTCTAATTGCTTGTTTACCAATGGTTAAGCATTGGAAGCTTTTAATGGCTTAGTATTCAACTGTTGGGAAAAAAATTTCGAATGTATTAATTACCATCGACTTGCTGCAAATGACTTCATCACGTAAATAATTTCAAAATTACCAATATGAGACCATTGATATCAGTCATTAGTAAATGAATTTTTTTAGTAGTGTGTTGAAGGATTTAGGGGTGGGGGAAAATAATAAGAAGGATGATTATGATTCCTATTTAATATTTTTGGGTGCTTCCTCCAATATTGAAGTCTTTGGATCATGTTCAAGAGAATAGTAGGAGTTTCGAGTCTAGAGTTAATAATCAAGAAAGCAACATTTCTAGTCTTACTCGTGTAATATAATGGTCGTGAGGAACTTGTATTGAAAATTTTAGAAAATCGTGACAAATCTATGGAAGAGAGGAAGGGGTGAAAGAAGAATTTTCTAAGCTTAGCTGCTGGCTAGCTCTTTTGTTAATTGAATAATATCATTTCTAGCTGCAAAAAAAAAAAAAAAAAACGAAAGGATCGTTCACGAAATGTGAATTGAAAAAATTGAAATGGGGGCTTAAAGACAAAATTTCTGTTTTATTATTTTTTTTGGGTGTTGGGTGCAGTAACTTTTGGGACTAAACTTTTGTATTTTATTGGTGTTTGTAGGATGTGTTTGAATCTTTAAGACTAAGAAAATATATTTAAGATTTCGGGTCAAGAGCAGGATGCAGTGTCGAGGTCAGTTACTCTAGATATTTCTGGGACTGATAAGTTATTAGTCTATTTATTTCGTCCTTAAGAAAAAAAAACCCTCAATCAAATACGAACACAACCAAGTTAGTTAAAAAACCGGCTTAAGCCAATACAGCTAACAAAATCTGATCGAACGACTAGCAGAACATTTGTTTTAAGCATGTGATCAGTGATATATGGTTTGAAACTAATTTGTTTGTGTTCATATTTAGAGTTAATTTAAATCAACTTAATTCAAATTAATTTTTTTTTATTTTTACATTTTTTATATAGAACAATTTCATTTGAAAATTAATACTATGTCGGTGTAGTAGCCTATTAAGTGTATAACTTTTATGACATTGTGAATTTTTTAATAAACTTTTCTGATTTTAGGTATTAAAACAAAAAAATTTATAAAAATTTAATAACATCATAAAAATTTTAGTTTGATTAGATAATTACACCTACATATTATTGATTGTAAAATGAAATTGGTTTCAGGTAAAAAATATATAAAAGTAAACAAAAGTCATTTCAAATTAAGTTAACTTAAGTTAAAATGAATCTACTGGCAATATCAAATAACAAACCAAACCCATCCAACAAAATTAAGTCAAATTTCCTATGTTTGAAGCGGCTTTACTCATTAAAATTTCTTTCTTAAAAAATTATTTTTAAATTCAAGCAGGAAATTACATTTCAGATAAGGTTCACACGGTAAATTTGTATTTTTATTTTGTGGTGGTGAATGTATTGTATGTTGAATTATGATACTTTTTTATTTTTGAAAGAATTGGGGTTAACGGAGGTTGTTTCTCTATAAATAGGCATAAAAGCGATCACAAATTCACCCACAGCCTCAAACAGATCCCGATCTCCTACTATATTATAGCCATTAAACAGTATGGCCAGCTCCCATTCTCGTTTCTCTGACTTTGCTGAGACTGTCCGAGGCCTGGAAGGTGCCAACAAGGGACAGTCCTTCCCAAAGCTGAACCAAGTCAAATCTTACCTCCAGTACTATGGCTATTACCCAAACACCGCCAGCTTTGATCTCACCGATGATTTCGACGAATCTCTCGAAACAGCCCTCAAAGGTTTCCAAGAAAGTTTTCGTTTCCAGACAACCGGCGGAATGGGCTCTGCCACCGTGGAGCAGATGTGTACCCCCCGCTGCGGAAATCAAAACCTAGACTCTGAGACCCGTCAACCTGTCTCTCTTTACTCTCTCCTCCCCACCAAGTGGTCCAAGTCCAGATTGACCTACCGCTTCAATGGTGATATCCCGGACGAGCACCGCCAAGCAATCAGAAACGCGTTCTCGACATGGGCCAATAACTCGGAGTACAAATTCGCAGAAGCGCAGCAGGGGATGCAGGCCGACATCAATATCCACTTCTACACGCGCGACCACGAGGATGGCCATCCGTTCGACGAACAATACGGTGTGCTTGCTCACGCGTTCGGCCCAGAGGACGGGAGGGTCCACTTCGACGCAGCGGAGATCTGGAGCACTAGCGAGAACCCGGCAGCGGGTTCCCTTGACTTGGAGTCAGTGGCGCTGCATGAAATCGGGCACCTGCTCGGACTCAGTCACAGCTCCGATACAAATGCGGTTATGTATCAGTCATTCCAGTACGGGGTGAAGAAGAGGGCTTTAACTAAAGACGATACTGATGGGATTCGCGCTCGCTATCAGACTTGAGTGGGCAAAGTCGAGGCAAGTCCAAAGTCTATGTTTCATTTGCTGCGGATCAATGTGGGCAAGTCCTCCTATGATATCCTATATCTGGAATACTTATTAATTAGTCGTCCTGCCTCCTGTATGATAAAATAAATGTTTGTCCACCATATACAAGGACAATATATACTTATTGCTATTCTCATGGCCATAGATTTTTTCCCTTATCACTGCTTCCAAATCTTGCTAAATGGTGACCCAAACAGACGCACATCGTAGTTTTTCAAACTAGGATAAACCTCATTTCTAAAACTCAATTTTGGAGTGCTTGGAGTCTAGTGTGTGGCTACTAGATATCAAGAGGTTTTGGGAGAAAAAAAAAAAAAGGATATGAGACCACTTATATCATGAACATCTGGCTTAAGCACACATGTTAACAATCCAAAGAAATAACAGGAATTGCATTTTCGTAGTTACCGTTTCAACAACAAACGGCGTAAAGTTGAGATCACGTCTATTAACAATCCAAGTCATCTTTGTTTATACAAACTAGAATTTTAAATTCACAATAACTGAAAATTGGTAGTAAAGAATAAAACAAATGTTAAGAAGAAAATCGTGCGAAATCTATGACAAAAAATTTTAAATTTGGTATTTGAAATGATCAAGCAAAAAAATTTAAATTTGGATATCTAAAATTTTGAAAGAAATAAGAACTGATGACCAACTAGTGATTGCCAAAATCAGTCGTTATAAAGCTTATGTAGCTGGTTGCCCCATCCCAACGACCAAAGTTTTGGTGACCAATTGGTGTCCAACATTTTTAGCTACCCAAAAGTGAAATAGCAACTAGATGGTGGCCTATTTATTGGTCTCCAAAATCAATTTATCTTGTAGTGAACTATCAATAAATCTTGGAGGCTGAATAGCCAAGGGGTTCTACATGATCAATCTATTACCAAGTGAAAGGCTCCTTCTAGAGGTGCTCTCTAGTTAAATGTAAGCTATAAAGGTCAAGGCCACAAAGGGATAGAGTTTGTTTTCCAAAATTCTAATGGTGAACTTGTGACAACTCTCCCAGTTAGCGACTTGCTTTTGTCACAGAACGGGGTCCCAGTGCCCCAGATTACTGAATGTGTAGGCATTTAGGGATTATGATCCTACTTAGTTACTATTGGTTAATTATTACTTCTCGACAAATTAAAATAATTTATGTGCAACTAGTTATTTAGCCTACCCTATAGGAAGATATGCATGCGTTTGTCTTGGTAATGCAACTTAAATAAATAAAGTACATAAAGAAAATGTCGCTCGAGCACTTCATCAAAAACATGTTAAAACGTGCCAAGACAATAAACACTAGTTGTTTAAACTTCAAGTAATAGTTTTGTATACACACTTAAGCTCTAGCATGCACCCAAAAGTAACTTAATGGTCTTACACCACAATACGTCTTAATAGAGGCAATGTCTTAGTACACAAGGTACCATATATACAAGAGAAAACACTACTAAGATCATCTATATATTTGAGCTCCCACCTTTGAACTACCAAGCTTTAAGTGTAAAACCCTCACTTGTCCTTATGCAACTCTTAGCTCCTAGACTTTAAAGGCACAAACACTTAGTTAGTATAAAACTTAACTTATACATAACTTAGGAAAACAATGTTCCAAGTAGAATAATTACCTGCAAAATAAAGAAACTTAGCCCACAACTATCCACCTAACTGTTGGTCCCGAGGTTAGTATTTGGACAAATAAGCTTAAGGGAGTGAACACGTTATTGTACTCAGTCAGGGGTCATTTGGTACCTGCAAGGAAACTCAAGCAGCCATATACATATGGCAAACAAACAACTAAGTATCCAACAATCAACCACAAATAAGAAAATAATAATAAGTGCAATGCATGAATAAATAATATGCAATATACAACACTTAGGACTTTTTACACCCTAAGGTGCTTTAGATTTGTAGTGAGCTTAAATAGTAGAAGTACTTAAGCCATTGGCCCACGTATCCCAAATCTTTTACCTTGGGTCCTAGAGTAGGTCGGCACCTTCTGCCTTCGCTTAGCCATCTTTCCCTTGTTTATCGTGTGGGGTAATGGACTTTGTGGCTCGACTTCACCAAGTTCTTTGAACTTGACTCGGGCTCCCTTAGTGGACTTACTTACCAAGCTTCATAGCTTGGTTAAGACTCCCTTAGGTTCTACTCTAGTTTCTAAGGTCCATGATCCAACACATAGGTTATTAGAAAAACTGAACCCTACTTAGCCCCCACTTGGCACCTTAATTATTCTTTAAGGTACCTTTAATTATCCACCAAACTTAGCTCTCTTAAACCATACACTTAATTATCCTACTTAATTGTTGCTCCAAAATATTTTAGAAGTGAATTGAGAACTTAATTTGAGCATGATAAAACCTTAGGATTGCATAAGAAACACTTAAGCATGTTTTTAGGAGGCCAACAAAGTAACTTAGGGAGATTTTTGGTTGATGCGGTCACACTCCTTTAATTGATGCTATTACATCTCCATTTTGTCCCAACCGTTAGAAATGATGCTATTACATCACCAAATGAGGTGCGATAGCATCACACCTGATGCTTCATCTGCCAAAGGATTTTTATGCCTTATTTTGCCTTCTAATCTCATTTTCTTGCAATCCCTCTACAACTTAGCTCAAATCTTACTTATAATATTTAAATTCTGTAAGGAATGCATCAATTTAACTTAATTTAACTTAACCCCTTACCTCAAATTCAAACAAAATCAAGATTAAAGAAAACAAGCTACATAAAGCCCACTTGAGCTCAATTTATTTCCCTTGAGTTCCAAGTCTAAATCCAAGAAAAATGGGCACCACAAGTACTAAATTAAGACCATCACTAACCATATTTCAAGCTTAGAACCAAGTTAAACCGATGGAAAAACTCACCTTAGGGTTTGAAGCCAAACTTGCAAAAGACGACACAAATGCACCCAAACCACCAAAAATAAGCTAGAGCCTTGATATATATGTTTTAGGACCTTCAATCTTACATGAATTTTTTTATGGGATTTTGAATAAATTGTAAAGATTATCTATGGAAAAAAAGGAATAATGAAAATGGGTAGGAAAGGAGATGATGAATAGTTATCTTGTTTGTTTCAAAAGATCATCACCTACTCCTACTCAAAACTTTGACTTAGTTTCTTCCATAAGTCAATTTAATTTTTTTTCTTTCTTTCTATCCCCGCTGGTTGTCTTTAGGCCCTAGAGGAGAAAAATTATCACCTTGTCCTTATCTTTTCATTTTTATGCCATGAGTGGCACACTAATTCCTTAGTTAGTACATTTTAGTCCTATAACTTTCATTTTTAGTTCCAATAGTTAGAGTAACTTATGGTCTTAACTTACTTGGTCAAAAATACTTACATGACCTTAATTTCAAAAAAATTATGGTCATGCTACTCACTTGGGTCAAAAATACCATTTTACCATTTTTACCCTTTGGTGCCATTTTATGCTTAGGAACTCAATACAACCTTATTTAGCTTGCTTTTCTGGCTTAATAGAAAACTAATTTGAGGAATTTAAATAAAAATACTTTAATTAAACATACTTACTCAAAATAAGGCATTAACTAGGAGAGTCGTCATGGCTTTGACCCGGTAACCAAGTTTTATTTAACTAGTTTTACCTAAATGCCTTAAATTAGATCATATTTTGACCTATTTTGACCAGGTAAGTAAGTGTAATTTAAGTGTTTCTATTCACATACCTCAAATTATTTTCCTATTGAACAAGAAAAAGAAGCTAAGTAAGGTCGTATTGAGTTCCTAAGTGTAAAATGACACCAAAGGGTAAAAAGAAGAAAATGGTAATTTTGACCCAAGTGAGCAATGACTGTAATTTTAGTGAAATTAAGGTCATGTAAGTAATTTTAATTAGATAATTTAAGGCCATAAGTCACTTTAATCGTTGGAACAAAAAATGAGAGGTTAGGGACCAAAATGCATTAACTAAAAATTTATGACTTTTGTGCCTCTTATGGAAAAGAGAAAAAAAGGCTAAGGGCAAAGGAAATAATTTTTATCCTATGCGACCTAAGTCAACCGGTTGGTGAGGGGGAAAAATGAAGTAAATTAGAGCTTGCTTGGTAAATGGAGGAGGATAAGTCAAAGTTATAGTAGGGGTGGGTGGAGATATTTCTTTTAGACAATCAAGCACTGTTCATCATCCCCTTCATTCCCAATTTGGTAGCTCTTTCATCTCCATTTCTCTTCACCTTAATTCCTTTCAAATTGGCCAAAATTAAATGAAATTGGAAGGTCCCAAATCTATCTCAACAATGCTTTAGCTCATTTTTTGTGGGATTGGTGCATTTGAGCTTGGTTTGTAAGTTTTGGATATAAACCTTAATGTAAACTTCTTTACTTTTATTGGTTCAATTATAAGCTTAATATATAGTTTTAAACAGTCTTACATTTGTGCCTTTGGTGTCCAAATTGGTTGGACTCAAGCTAGGAACTCAAAGAAAGCTCAATTGTATAACACAGTATTTATGTGTGTGGCTTGCTTTGAATCTTGCTTAACTTGGATTTGAGGTAAGGGATTTATGTTAGGGCATGATTAAATGATGTATAAGAGTACTAGAACACTTCAGAATGAGTTGGAATGAGCCAAAAATGATTGAAATTTATTTGGGTAAGATTTGGAATAAGAGTAGCTGAGAAAGAGGCAAAAAAATGCAAGTTCAAGGGCTAATACGGTTGCACGAATTATTTGATGCAATCACATCGAGCTCAAAAGGAAGACCAGGCTACTCAGATGTGCAATACAGTAATGCAAACTATGCTAGTGCTATCACATCATTTCCAGCAACTTCTATAAAATCATGATACTGTCGTACCACAATATACAATGCTATATCATTATGCATGAATTGTGCCAACCTTATTTCTAAGTGTCCCAAATCAATTTCTAAAGCTTAGGTGGCATCCTAACATGGCTCAAAAGTGCTCCTAAGATTTAATTATGTATTAATAAGTGAGTAATAAGTGGGTGGTTAAGAGGGCTAAGGAAAAATGGATAAGTGAGATACCTTAAGTCACAAATAGGGCACTAAGGAGGGACATAGTATTGTATGAGTCCTCTAATGACCAATGGGTGAAGTGGTGAACCTTCGGTATTGGAGAAGGACTTGAGAAAGGTCTGGGACCCTTGATGACCCAAAGGTAGAGGCCAAGTACCTCAGGGCATCGAGCGGTGCCCAAGAGGTCTTAACTAAGTCAATGGGCTTGATAAGCGAATCCACTAAGTTGTCCAAGTCGAGTTCAGTGGAAATTGGCAAATTTGGGCCACTAAGCTAAATTATCGGCTAGAACAAGTGAGGGGAAGTTATAGGTAAGAGGTGTGTGAGTAATGACTTACTTTAAGTAACATGTAAAAGGTGGGCAAGGCCAAGTAAATGACGACTTACTTAAAGCACCCGTAAGGAAGACTCAATGGGGTTTAATCATGTGCTAGCATCAGATATGAAGGCTAGTATCCAAATACCCTAGCTGTATGAGTTCACATCAGTTAAGAATACCTTTTGGTGTAAGGGGGTCCTAAATGCATAAACATTTGTATTCACTCATCCATCAATACATTACATTGCATTATTATTGTGGTTTGTTAATTGTTTGTGCTCTTTATTTTTTGTGTTGTTTGATTAGTTGGTTTGTCTATATATATATATTGTTTGCATGTCTGCATATATTTTTCTTGCAAGTGCCAAATTCTTTATTGAGTACTTTCAAGTATTAACCCCTTAAGTGTTGTGTAGGTATTTAGAAGGCTAGTCGGGCCTTACAGTTGGTGAGGGGAAACTATTAGTGCTAATTTTCACTTGTTTAAAAGGTACTCTCTATGTATGAACCTTGTGGTTCATAAATGCTTATAATGTAAGTTAGTACTGACCAAAGTGTTGTCTTTTTAGCTTTTAAAGCTAGGTATGCACAAGAAAAGTGAGACTTCCCACTTGAAGCTAGGTTGCTCATGTGGAAAGCTAAGGGTGGATCTTAGTAGATATTATTGTTACTATTGCATGGATGACATTTTTCATACTAAGTGTTGCATCTACTAGTTAAATAGTGTGTATAACACTAAGGTTATATCTATATGCATATAAGGCTAAGATATATGCATACAACTATCACTTAAAGTTAAAGCAACTATAATTTTCATGTATTGGCTTGTTTTAATGTACATTTTATTAACTAACGCACCAAGATTTTCTTTATAATTTTATTTACTTGTTATTGCATAGCCAAGACAACATATGCATAATTTCTATGTAGGATAAGCTAAGTAACTAGTTGCATGTAATGATTTAAGTTACTTTCTAAGTAATAGCGAGCAAAATGTAACTTAAGCGAGATCATAATTCCCTTAGAGCTGGCAAGTGGTTGTTAATTTAGGGCACCAGGGCCCTGTTATGCCACAACTGTTATCAGAGCAGGTCAATGCTCTTAGTAAAGGCAAAAGTGACTAAGATCCAATTGTGTTTTTGTGCTAATTATGGTTAGTGCTACTTATAAATACTTTTGGAGTTGTCGTCTGGCCTTGGTTGCCTATATATCGGTTGGAAGCCGGTAAAGTGCTTATTTTAGGGCAAAGGATCGAGCAAGGGTCTAAGTGGCCATGTGATGTTAGTCATAGGGAAGGCAGCAGTTTTGTTGTACAATCTCAGTAGCACTATGATGTAAGTTGCCCAAGAAGTGCACCTAACCATTGGAGAAGGGCAGATCATGGTTATTGCCTAACAAGTAAAGGTTAAAGTGTGCTAAGGCATACTAGTACATTGAGACCAAGGGAGGAATCCCTACCCAAGGGGGTAGCACAAAGGTTAAGGAAGTATTTATGGTCATGTAGATAAGGACAAAATTCAACGAGCAGTTGAAGAGCTCAAGCGTAAAGGATGAATAACACTAAATTGGTAAGGCATTGAAACCAAGTGAACCATTATTACTTAAGGGCAAAAGGTAACATGGACACCAAGAAAGTAATAGACTATGGGGTATGGACTAAGGTGCATTAGGACTATAAGTGCACCCGGGCCAAGGAAATAACATCTGCATTACAAGGTCAGTTGATGCCTGAAGCAAGAGCTTGGGCAAGGAACATTTAATTTGGAGTCTATAAAACCCAAGGAACAATTGTGTAAGAATGACAAGAACTGAAGAAAAAGGGCTACATGTTAGGTGCATGAAAATGAGGAAGGTAAAGCACTAAGAGCAAGAGTGCCTAAGGTCAAGGCCTGAACAAGGTGAAGTTCGAGAATGCCTTAGCTGCCGGGGGAGCACCACCAATACTCAAGAGCAACCAAGGTCACCTACTTGACCAATAAAATGGTTAATGAGCCAACAGCAAAGTGAGGTACCTTTAAGTTTACAACATAGTGGGTAGTTTTGTGTTTAATTACTATGTGTGTGGTTGTGACTAGCCTACCTTGAAAACTAGGATCATATAGAAATAAGGGGTAAGTTGAACCCATAAACCTCTAAAGGTAAGCTTTGGTTAAACCTTCAGATTTTTTTGAGATTTTGCCTCAAAGTTTAAGAGTGGTAAAGGCAGGGTAATTTGTGGTTGTGCTTAATGAATAGTGCGTTGACACTTAGAAAGAAGATTGGTTATAGGCATAAGAGTTAATGTAACAATGACGTTCATAAGTGATCCTTGGAAGTACCCAAAGTGTAAGGGTAACTTGCATAGGAAAGTAGGTAAGTTTTGCCATAAGTTGAGCCGTAAGTCAATTGAATTTGTTCCTACAGTCTATGAAATTACTTTATGCACTACAAGGATGGTCTAAAGAATGACAACTCTAAAAGGAACATGGCTGGTCCGATTCCAAGAATTTCTGATTGTTTCTTACCAACATAATTCACATGACTTTCTTGCTTCTATCTAGAAATCAACATAAGAATTTGCTGTATCTGTGCTTGAGTGTAAGACATTTGATCTGGAGGGTTGTTGATGGCACCAATAGTGACTTTGTTTACTGGAGACTGACTATCTTTCTTGCTTGACTTATTCATGTTCCTAGGTGAAATTTTTTTTCCTTTGCCACCAACCTAGATAGCCAATAACTTTAAAGCATTTTTCTAACTGATGACCAATTTCGCAACAATGTTTGCAAGGTCCTTTTGCTGGCTTGTCTGAAGGGTTTCTATTGGGTACTTTTCTTATTGCAAAGGCAACTTCAGTTGTAGGAGCTCTGAGTGTTGCGACACTCAATTTTCTTTCGTCATTAACTATGAAGGCATAGACATTGTTGACAGATGGAAGTGGCTCCATGTTCAAGATTTGAGACTGATTGATGTTGAATTGGTCATTCAAATCCATAAGGAAATGATGTAGCTTCTTGTTGTTTCTTTCGACCATCATCTTTTTGATTGCCCCATACTTGCAAGGGGGGACCTTGCCGTAGGTGTTCAGCTCATCCTACAGTTCCTTCAATTTAGTGTAGTATGCAACTACAAATAGGTCTTTCTACTGCATAAGAGCCAAGTCCTTTTTTAGCTCATATATCCGAGGTGCATTTTTTTTGGCAATATTTGCATAAGCAACGCTTCCATGCAATTCTGGAAAAGGAAAGTTGAGGATCCATGAGATCACCAAAAAATTACACATTTCCTAGATTTTGATCTATGGATCATCATCTTTAGGCTTTTTAAGCGTGCCATCAACAAAGGCTGTTTTGTTTTTTTCTTGAACTACATTTAACATGGCATGATGCAATGTAAGGTGATGTCTCCCTTCAACTGATGGAACACCAAAGTGGTTCTTGGTGTATCCTAAGAGCCAAGATGATAAGGGGACGATGAATCATTCCTCAAAGGTTGGGAACCTTCTCCATTATTGCCCGATCCTTTCACTACAAAATGAATTCAAAATTGTGATTGAAAATAGTGACTGAAATTCACTCGCTAGGTTTTTCAACCGCTAATCAGTCAGAATTAAAAAGGTTTACTTTTTATTGTGACTGATAGGCGACTAAAAGTTTCAATAGTAAAAATATGAGTCGTCTTTCAGTAAAAAGTATTTAAAAGATTTGACTGCAATTTCCAGTTAGTTGAATTTTTAGATGTCCAATTTGCCTCAGTCGCCTTCTCAGTCACCTTCGTATTTAGGGTGTAGATTTTTTAGAGTTTAGGATATGTTTATTAGACTTTTTTTTTGTTTTAGGGTTTGGAATTTTTTTTTAGGATTTAGGGATATAGAATAAGGATTCAAGGGTTTTAAGGGATTTAGGGCATTGGACATAGATTTAGGCTTTGAAAATTTTCTTTAAGGTTTAGGGTTTGAAATTAGTATAGAGTTAGGGGTATTAATTGAATCAATTTAATATTAAGGTTTTGGGATTTATTTTAGGATTAATTTAGATTTTTTTTTTATTAATTAGGGTTTGAGAATTTTTTTAGGGTTTAGGGATATATATAGAATTAATATGGGTTAAGGGTATTTAGTTAATTAAGTATTAGGGTATTGAAATTTAGGGTGTGGGAATTGCATTTAGGGTTTAGAATTTAGGGTTAATGGTATATATAGATTAAGTTTAGGGTTTAGGGTTAATGGTATAAATTAGGTTTAGCATTTAGGGCTTAATTAGGGTTTGTATTTAGGGTCTTGGGGTTAATTAGGGTTTACGGTTTGCACAAGGTTTAAAGTTTAATTAGGCTTTGTATTTAAGGTTTAGGTCTTAGGGTTACTAGTAGTTAGGTTTAGGGTTTAAGGTTTAATTAATAGGGTTTGTATTTAGGGTTTGGGGTTTAATTAGGTTTTAGGTTTTAATTAGGGTTTGTATTTAGGGTTTAGGGTATAATTAGGGTTTAGGGTTTGTATGTAGAGTTTAGGGTTTAGGATTAATGGTAGTTAAGGTTAAGGTTTAGGGTTTGATTAATAGAGTTTGTATATTTAGGGTTTAGGGTTAATAGGAGTTAGGGTTTAGTTAGGGTTTATGTTATAATTAGGGTTTAGGGTTTGATTAATAGAGTTTCTATATTTAGGGTTTAGGGTTAATAGGAGTTAGGGTTTAGTTAGGGTTTATGTTATAATTAGGGTTTAGGGTATACTTAGGGTTTAGGGTTTGATTAGGGTTTGTATTTGGGGTTTAGAGTTTAGGATTAATTGTAGTTAGGGTTAGGGTTTAAGGTTTAATTAATAAGGTTTGTATTTACGGTTTAGGGTTAATGGTGGTTAGGTTTAGGGTTTTGGGTTTAATTAGGGTTTTTGTTTAGGGTTTAAAGTTTAGGATTAATGGTAGTGAGGGTTAGGGTTTATGTTTTAATTAAGGTTTGTTTTAAGTGTTTAGGGTTTTGGGGTAAGGAATTAGAGTTTAAGGTTTAATTATGGTTTAGTATTTAGGGTTTAAGGTTTTTTTTGTTTGTATGTAGTTAGGATTTGGGGTTTTCTAAACCCTAATTAAACCCTAAACCATTTATACAAACCTTAATTAAAACCTAAATTCTAATTAAACCCTAAATACAAATCCTAAACCTAACCGCGATTAGCACTAAAACCTCTAAATACAAACCTTAATTAAAACAATCCTTAGAGGTTATAAGGTTTTACGATTTAGGGTTTGGCCTTTTTTTAGAGTTTAAGGATATATATATGAGGATTTTTTTTAGGGTTTAGTATTTGTTTAACGGTTTAAGGTTTAGGGTTAATGGTATATTAGGTTTAGGGTTTAAGATTTAAGGATATATAGAAATATAGTTTATGGTTTGGGTCTTAGGGTTAAGGGATATAGAATTAGAGTTTAGAGTTTTAGGTATTAGGGGTTTAATTTAGGGTTTAGGGTTTTAGAGTTTGTATTTTGGGTTTGGGCATTAGGGTTAACGGTATATAATTAGGTTTAAGGTTTACAATTTAGGGACATAAAGTTTGGGTTTTAGGTTAAATTTAGGGTCTTATAGGGCTTAGGGTTTTAGGTCTTAGGTTTTAATTTAGGGTTTGCATGTTTAGAGTCAAATTAATTATTAATATATGGGAATTATTCTTATGGTTCATACTTCTCTGTATATGATATAATTTATTTATGAATTTTAATTTTTGATATTATTTATATGGAGAAAATTTTATGAATTTCTATATATTTATGATTGTAGCACATATGTAATTATATTCATGTTTGTACACACACACACACACACACACATATTTATGATTGTTCCATATATATATATATATATATGTATCTAAGAAAATATAAAGTAAAAAAATTGGAAAAATGGTGAACATAGCAACTGAATTTCGACAACACTCATATATGAGGCGACTGTATTCATCTGGCTTTTGTGACTGAATTTGTTAGTTGAGGTTCAATCGTATTGCAGTCGGAGTTCAGTCACTAAACAGTCGGAACTAAAAAGGCTAAGTCAGATTGTAGTTAGAGTTCAATCGCTCCAACAACTTTATTTCTACTTCCCTTCTTCTTTACCCGGCTGTCTCACCCATTTCAAACCCAACACTCTCAATACTTACTCTCATCTTTAATCTCTCATTCTCATCTTCATCTTTCATTTCTTTAAACCGTCTTGCTCTCATCTCATGCTCCTCTCTCACTTTTATCATCATTAACCAATGTGCCATGCCCATTGCATCGCCGTCCATTCACCTTGCTGGTCCACCATCCGTCATTGCTGCTGTCACCTAGTCTCCTCAGCCTCGCCACCTTCGCCTTGGTCTTCTTCGCCTTAGCCTCGGCCTCATGACGGTCACCTTGTCTCCTCCACCTTAGCCTTGATGTCGTCGCCTTGGTCTTGATGTCATTGCCATCTCGTCCATCTCAGCCTCACCACCGTTGCCTCAGTCTTCTCTGCCTCACCCTCGGCCTCCTTCACCTCATTCGCCTTTAGATTTTGAGTTTTTAATTTTTTTAATTATGAATTTTGAATTTTGAGAGTTTTTAAATTTTATATTTGGGTATGTATGTTGACTTTGAATTAATATACATGTATTTTATTTAAATTTTAATTTCCTTATTTAACTATTTTATTATTAATAATTAAAATAAGTTAACATTCATACCAACTTAATCTAACTTTCAATTAAATAACAAGTGAAATAAATACCCCAATTAAATTAAATAATATTAATTAAATATTAATCATATTAAATATTAACATACTTATTTAAAAAATAAAAGTGCTAATATAGCGACTGACCGTGGCAGTTGCTTATATAACAACTGAAGAAGTCAGTCACAAGATGCAAAGCAGCTTACAATATTTGTAACTAATTCTTGATTGAAAGTTTCAGTCACTTTCAGTTGTCAAGTTTCAGTCGTGAAAAAATTGCGACTTGAAAAAATATGATTGCCATTTACAATCACGAAGTAATCGCTTTTGGGCAATATATCAACTGAAATGCAATAGAACTTTTAGTCGCAATTTTGCATCTGTGCTGTATTGTTTCTTGTTGTCCTCTGACATTCTTCAATGATCAACACTTGTTGGTAGCACGCGGTTGGAGTTTGAATGATTAGGGTTTAGGGATCAGAAGAGTGGTCTGCTCTGATACGATGTAAAGTTTTGGATGGAATGTATTTCCATTGATCTCTTCAAGACTTCATAAAAGAACTTATACAAGCCGAGAGACACTGTCTTAGAGTCCAATTAAGTTAACAACAATTTGAAGACTAAGTAGCCTACGAATTTATCCCTGAAGAGTTTACAAGTACACAAACTAAGTATGCTTGACAAATATGCGTACATATACAAGATATACAAGTAGGTATGGACTCTAATAAAAACAAATATCAGAATAATCAGCCAGACGAAACCAAGTTCTTTTCTACCTGAAAACTAGTGGTGGCTTTACTCACAGATTCAAAAATCATCCTCGTGGAAGATATCTCTCTGGGAATAATAATTCAAAGAGCTTATCAACAGGCTTAAACAGCCCTTTCAGCCACCCACCAAAATATGGAAACCGGCCAGCGTCTTTTTGTTGGCTTCGGACAATAGTTACGTCTTCCTTTTTTGGTCCGTCAAGGACACCGTCTTCTTCCTTTTTTGGTCCGTCATCGTCTTTGCCGTCTTGACTGTCTTTTGGGTGGTTATTTGGAAAGTATTCTTGTTCCTTTTCTGATCCGTCCGGAACACCATCTTCTTGGTTTGTTGGTCCGTCACCGCCTTCACCCAAACAAGAAAGACAAAGCAGATTGAGTTCAAAGGATCCATTTTTCAGAATAAGGGTACGTCAGTTTCTATTTCCCTTATGTGATCACTAAATCAGATTATTGATTAGTTTTTTTCTGTTCTGTAATCATTAGCACAAGTACATTATTCCTATTAATTCATTGAAGTATGACTTTTCTATATATTTATTATGGCTCTATTTAGGAACAGCTTTTGCAATTAATGTTAGAGTTTTGAATAATTTATTTAACGGTTGAGATGAAAACGTTAAAGTTAGAAGCTAAAAACTACCCTTTAATAGCTTTTTCAAAAACTCCAACACTAATCGCTGACGCTAAATCAGACGGGACCTATATCTAAAAGTTACAAACCTACATTTTCAATGAATTTATTTAAATTTGTGAGTTTTTTATGAGCTTTTTAATCATTAAAAATTTTAACCACATTAACTCTTTGAATTAGTTAGGTTTGTCATTGGTTGCAAAGATGACTAGGAGTATTCCTTTTAGTATGGCCATGGAAAAAAATTGTATAGTGTAGAGGAGATGGGAGTTTCAGAGAATGATAGATGCGCATGGAGACGGAAGTGTAGAAGACAAGCGAGAGGTCAAGAACAGTCGAAATTTGTGGAACTAAATCAATCTTTTCAACATTACAGGTTTCAAGAACAAACATGACAAGCTGATTTGGAAGCTTAGTTAATACGGTGAATTTACGGTTAAATCTATGGTTCAATATATGAACGAAAATAGGCCTACATCTATAATTCACCTCCAGATTTTGCTTCCTATGATATTTAACCCATTCAACTATAACTCGATGTAACTCAACCTATAAACTTTGTAAATTGGGACCTATAACCCCCTCTAACTAATGGAAATGTTATTTTTAGTTTTTTAGGGGTTTAAGTGTCAATAATATTGAACAAGAAGGCCAAATTTAGTGTATTGCTATTTGACAAGTCGTCTTCTTCCGCAGCTCCAATTGACATATTAAGAATGTTCCCAATTTTC
The DNA here is from genome assembly GCA_000696445.1 of Aquilaria agallochum. Classification (NCBI taxonomy): domain Eukaryota; kingdom Viridiplantae; phylum Streptophyta; class Magnoliopsida; order Malvales; family Thymelaeaceae; genus Aquilaria; species Aquilaria agallochum. The sequence goes on along the minus strand of KK900366.1, from coordinate 138,736 downwards.
TAAATAACTCTATGACCTCTTGCATTCGAAGTTGTGGAAGAAGACGGTCTCTCAAACAATAATATACTAAAATGCTAATATGTTGAGAATGCTTGCAATTTTCTAAATAAAATACCAAGTTTAGGGGCTGAGTTACCCCAAGTCATACTTGAAGGAGTTAAATGTCTGAGTCAGCAAAGTTTATGGATGAATTGTGGATTTAGGTCACGAAAATATAACTTGGAGGGAACCAGAGGGAGTCTGTGCTGCTACTGGAATGGATGGGTCCCCGCAAAAGTTGTATCTTGTTTACAATTTACATTTTGTTTTCAGTTTTAGTTTGCATTTATTTTATTTCCTGTCTTACCTTTAACAATAAATAATTCCTCATCTAGATGATTTTCTGTCTATGATTAATCTCTGGTATCCAGATGTCTAGTCTTGACAAATTCAAATCAAACTGGGTGGACCTACTCTGAGGGTAAACTCATGGGAGGACCTAGATTTTCTATAAAGTAGAATTAAAAATAAATATTTTTATAGACTATAGTTCTTATAAGAAAATTTGATTAATTTTAATGAGGGGCAAAAATGCGCTTAATTTTAAATTCAAACAAAAATTACAGCTATTTTACAGTTTCGGGGGCCTAGTCCTCTGCTAAGCCTCCTTCGGTTCCACCCAGTAAAGTGCTTGTCTTGGTTTTGTTTGCTCTAATTCACAAAACTCCAGCTCAAGATATAGTACCATATTTCGTTCATTCTCATCCCTCGTAAATTCGACATACAACATAGAATTACTCAGAGAAAAAATATACTCCATTTCGTATAAGATGACACTTTTAATTTTTTTTAACTAAAATTTGATTTAAATATATTTATATTAATTTATTTTATGCAAACAATTTAAAATTATATTTATCAACTAGAGTATTTAAACTACCATTTTTATATAAAAATGTTATATTTCTATAAGAAATTTTAAAAGAATAAAATTATGAATTAATTACTGTTAATAACAAAAAAGATAAAATTTGCAAGACGAATGGTGTGATTGGTTTGCTAGACCAAAGGGCAATTAGTAATGCTTGAAAGTAAGCAAAGGGATTTTGAAGGGGCTTACTTTGCTTACTTTCAACGAGGTCCTGCTTGAAATGCATAGTAATGCAACTTCTCTGAAATCTGCTCGGCCCACCATCCCAATTAATCATGGAACATATCGACTCGCTAGTCTTTCCCAAAACTGTAGAGGTCTTGTCCCTAATCTCCCAAGTTAGTGTCTGGTAGATCCTGTCCCAATCAATTTGCTCTTCGTTCGCAATGTTTAGGATCTCAGTGTAAGCCAGCTACACGCAGACATATATACAGTTAATTTAAAAATCACAGCGACAACACAAAAAAGGTTCATTGAACGTTACCAACCTTTTGCCTGCCATTACTCCAGGCGAACACAAACAAGTAACTTGTTCCGGTTTCTGGACAGAGGCCCTTGTACGCCACACCACCAGCCGAAATCTGACCATCCCCGTAAGTTTGATCGATGTTGTTACCCTCGTCCATAACGTGCACGAAACAGGCCACTCGGTCAGTTTCAATCACCTCGGGGAAGGGCAGGCCCCTATACACATACCCCGACCAATCTCGCTGTCCCGCGTACTCTACGGGGAAACTGAGCTCGTTCTTGAGCAGGGCATATGTGATTGCTCCCTGCTTCTGAGCCTCTAGCGCCCGCCTTTCTTCTAGCGTTGTGTATGTTCCTGTAATCCCCGCAAACGGGATCTGTGGTCCGGATTTGTTTGTTGATCGGGGAAGCAATGTTTTGACACCGATGGTTTTCGACGTTGTTGCGGGGACTGTTGCCCGCGTGCTCATCTTACACCCCATGTACCGAACTAAGCTCGTCGTGCTTATAACTGGGGAGGCGAATATGTTGCCAGACATCTTTCACTTCGCAAAACATTCACTCTACTGCACAACTACTAAATCTCTTGTGCTCCCTAAAATAAACATTTACGCTCTGGCAAAAGAAGGGCGTGGGAATTAGGGAGGGGGAGGAAGCGGGGAAGATTCTATGTTTTCTCAAAGAGAAAAACTCAGATTCTTCTGGGTTGTAACAAGATAAATGCTGAATTTTTGCAGTCCTGAAACATTTTCGCGAACGAGTACTCAGAATTTACATATTTGAAGAAATTAAATAATTTGAAGATTTGAAAATTAAAGAAAACCCAAAGAAGATAAAGGGGGATGCTGCTAGCAGGAAACAAGAGATATTACCTTGCAATGCGAAAGTAGTGGTCCGTCCGTTTGGTTTGTTGTGAGAAATGTAGCGTTTGGAGGATTCTTTATTCAGGCTATTGCCCACACTAGCGACAAACATCACCGTGACTCACGCCAGTTCTACAACAGTCACCGGTTACCTGCTACACTGGTTATCCTTGCGACAAAAGGTTACGTGACTCACACCATTTTAGTCAGACAAATGTAGACCTTTCAGGCGTTTTCTGTTTTATCTAAAGAATACGTATTACGTACAGCAGGCTTATTTCATGCGCTGTCTCTGAAAGATTTAAGATTTTTCATTTTGGCCCGTGTCACATTAAGACTAGGTGTAATTTCATATTGAGTTAAGTGGTTGGATTGGAGAGTGTTTGGTGGGAGCAAGGCTATTTGTGTTTGAGTCTTTCAGACCCCCACTCCTGTTTTATCTTCGTTTTTCATTTGGTGTTTTTCATTTTTCTTTCTCAGTTCCCCATTTTTTTTTCCCGTTCACCATACATCTATTCTATTTCCTTTTCTTTCTCATTTTTTGAATTATTTCCATTTTTGTTTTTTTTGTTTTCAATTTTATTCTCTTTTTTTTTTTTCGTTTATGGACCCTTTCTTCTTTGTTCTATTTAAATTTTTTATTACTAATATTAATTTTTTTAAATAAAATATATCTTTTTTTCTACATTTTGTTACAAATTTTGTAACTAAGAAAAGAACAACTAACAAGTTGAGCTAAAAGAACAAATAATTACCCATAAAATTACAGATAATTCATCAAAAAGAATAAATTAATATTGATAAAAGAACAATCAATTTCTATGCAAAAACTTATAAATACTAAAAAAAAGGAACGAATAGATAATAATAATGATGATGATAATAATAATAATAATACAAATAGTTTATTTAAACTTATAAAAGAACAAATAAAACTTATAAGAGAGCAAATAAGAACGGATAAAAGAAAAGATAATACTGATGGAAAGAAAAAACAATAATAGATAAAAGAAAAAATAAAACTAATAAAAAAATATAAAATAACGGATAAAACTGATAAAATAACATATAAAAAATAATAAAAGAATAGATAAAACTAATAAAATAATAAATAAAATTATAAAGAAACAAAGAAATTTGATAAAAAAATAAAATTAATAAAAAGAGCAAACAATAACTAATAAAAGAACACATTAAAATTAGAAAAGAATAAATAAAAATTAATAAAAGAACAGAAAAAATTGATAAAAGAACAAATAAAAAATCTGATAAAAGAATAAATAAAACCTATAAAAGAATAGATAAATATGATAAAATAACATGTAAAACTAATAAAAAGAACAAAGAATAATTGATAAAAGAACATATATAAAGAACAAATAAGAGCTGACAAAAGAACAGGTAAAATTAATAAAAAGAACAAACAATAACTGATAAAAAAATAGATAAAATTGATAAAATAAATAAATAAGAATTAATAAAAAAATAGACAAAAATGATAAAAGAACAGGTAAAATTTGTAAAAGAATAGATAGATCTGATCAAACAATATGTAAACTTGATAAAAAAAATAATAACAATTGATAAAATAACAAAAAAAAACAAATAACAACTGATAAAAATAAATAAAATTGATAAAAAAAGATAAATTTGGTAAAAGACCAAATAAGAACTGATAAAAGAACATAAAAATATGATAAAATAACAAATAAAACAAATAAAAGAATGGATAAAATTGATAAAAGAACAAATAAAATTGGTAAAAGAATAGATAACTATGATTAAAAAAACATATAAATCTGATAAAAAGAACAAACAATAATTGATAAAATAACAAATAAAAACAACTCATAGAACTCATGAAAAAAATAAATAAAACTGATAAAAAAAGATAAATTTGGTAAAACACCAAATAAGAACTAATAAAAGAACATGTAAATCTGATAAAAAGTAAATAAAAATCATAAAAAAGTGAAATTAATTTTTCTTTTGTTATTTTCCACTTTTTTGTTCTTTTATTATTATCATATGAACAGATAAAAGTAACTTTTAGAAAAATCAATAATATAGAAAAACAAGAATGAGATAAACTAAGAGGATAAAAGAATATGGGAACAATAAAAAGACAAGAAAAAAACTGAAAACAGAAAAAAAAATGAAGTTGAAAATGCAAAAGAGAAAATAAAACACAGAAAGGGAGGCTTTTAGGCTTGGGAGCTAAACTCTTGACGTCCCCCAGTCTTCCTCCACTTCCAGCCATTCCACCAAACTTGAAACTATGTTTGAACCCGCCAAAAATAGTATAAGTAATTAACATGTGGAGGGGCACATGCAAGTTTTTTCCTTAGCTAAGTTGCAGACGAAAAGGTAAAGGAAAAAAAAGACAATCTTTAGATCGTTTGTAACGTCATGGCTATATATCTTATACTATCACATATAAAATTCTCTTTGCAGATAATATTTCTTTCTCTTTTTTTTTTTTTGTATTTTGCTAGTTAATTTTTGGGCTAATAACACTGGTGGAGGTTTAGGGTTTAGGGTTTAGGGCTTAAAGTTATTCACAATTTTACACCTGGGCTAATAAGAAACCAATGGTTTTCAGCCTTCTTTTCTTACGCTATATGTTCATTGCTGAGAAGAAAATTTAAAAACTAAAATGGCTCCATAATTATTTTTTCTTAGTGGAGGTCATTCATCTCATTACTATAGGACATACAGTATCTATAAAAGTAAAAAAATATCATTAAGGTATGAATGACTGTTGGTTCAACTCTAGACCTTACATGCCTACAAATATAATCCATAAAACTTTTATATACATGCCTACAAATAGGTGGAGATAGACAAAAGAAAAACAAAATGAAAAAGACACCAACACACAATTGGACTCGTATGCCAACACATGATTGGATTAATAAAACAAAAAAATCAATAAAATGACCCAAGCATATGATCTATCGAGAAAAAATGGATCGGCATGATTTAACATTAACTGCCCCCCATCCTCCTCCTTCCCNGACACTGCCCAAGAGCCGCAACCACTATAGAAACAATGCTGGATGGACAAGATCATCAGATGTTGGCCAACCGCTCTACCCCAAAGCCTTGGAATAGCAAGTAATGGAGCACAAGGGAATGTTGAGAGAAAAGAATCAAAGATGATGGGCAAAATAATAAAAAAGATAACTTAGGTGAGATAGATTATAAAAAAACAATAAATTATATCGGATGGCAAAATACGGCTAGAAAACCAGTGGACTCGCCCATTTGGAATTGATGAAAAGGACAAGCAAGCGTGCTAGTGTTTTGGGGAATGGTAGCAACAAAAGTAATACTACTCATGGTTAGCTTCTACTTAGATTTTCTTGTAATAGAGTTTACATGATTAGTTTCCCCTATCCTAAATTAAAAATTATTCTTTACTTCCTACTAGAATTGAAAAAACAAGGTGTTCTCCCATGCTTTGGAGCCTCAAGCACTTGCATGTCTTCTAGCATTATTTTGCACTTAGTGGTGGGAAGCTTTGTTGTTGTGCAAGGTGTAAAGGCCTCCAAAATACAGACCTAGCTCGACTAGGCCAAGTAAGTGAAAATCTTAATCAAGTACCCCATTTTAAGTTTTAGTATGCAATTCAAGCAAGTTAGTTAAGTTTTAGAAGGTTTCGAAGTCATTAAAAGCACCTAAGGCTCACTGACGGCATTTTGGTAATTTTGTGCCACCCCATGGATGAATTTCCCAATCTTAGTATATTACCATTTCTTTGTGAATTTAAAGGACCCTAAGCGCAAACAACAAGCTCAAGCAAGGAAGATGGTGTGTGTGGCATTTTGGCAGTGTTCATGGAAGTTTAAGCTCAAAATCAAGATAATTGCCCATTCGCTAGCTTATATTTGGTTCTTACTTGATTAGGTAGCATACATTGGTCTTGTTTAAGCTTACTTGGGTGCCCATTGTAAAAAAATTAGGCTTACAAGCTCAAGAACACCATTGAAGCTGTGAATAGTGCTTCTTCAACTTACTTGATCTTGCATTTCAAGGAATAAGGTAAGTGATTTTAATGTTTTCCTAAGTTATATTGATACATTCTACTTTTTTTTTTTTTTTACCTTGGGAGTAATTTTTGGTTGAGCTACAAGGTAGAAAACCTAAAAGAAAGCCACACGTAACTTGTTGGGGTGAAATAAGCACAACGAAAAAGTTTTCCAGGTAATGTGAACGCATCATTATCCAAGTGCATTCACATCTTGCAATTCTAAAGCTGGAAATCAGAGATCCAAATGCACAAGAACCATTGTGCATTCGCACCGATTCCAGAAGCCCTAGAAAAAAGGTAATGCAAATGTACCAAGCCATCAATGCACTTGCATCGTGCCCAAGTGACTTCAACTTGTTCCCTAAATATCCCTAGTGGTTTGTAAGGCCTTGGAAAAGCTAAGTAAAGGCTCTAACCCTCTCCTAAGTCAATTTAATGCATTAATGAGGTTGGAAAATATGGAATTGCATCTTAGAGACCATGTAACTTGAGAGCTAAAAAAGCTTGAGGTACATAAAGGAGACTAGAGCCTTAATGACACAAATGTTGGATCTTGACACTGGGCACTAAGGGCAACCTAAAGAATGAATCTTAGGCTCTTAATGAAGGCCCATAGAGGCTAAGAAAGAGTAAGAGAAAAGGCTAGAATGCTAGCAACCCAAAAACAAAGGTATCAACCTAAGGGCACAAGTTTAACCCAAAAGAGCATAAACCAAGCTCAATGGGCCTAGTACGTTAGAATACTTGGTAAGTATGGCCAGTAAAAAGGTTGTAAGAGATGGACAAGGGATTCAGGTTAAGTAGAATGGCTAAAGGAATGGTGTCGTTAAGAGAAAGAAAATGCACTAAGGTGGGGCATAAGTGGATCTTAGATGCCTAGTCACCCAAGGTTTAGGGTTATAAACCATTGTTTACTAGGGAGGATCAAAGGGTGCCCCAACCAAGTCTCAAACTTGGTAAGAATGAGACACTATGGGGGCTTAATAAATAGAGCCACTAAGGTTAACCAATGGGCACAATAAGAAATGGAGAGACACAGGTAAGGATTGAGTTTGTGACAACAAATCTAGGGTGCCTGTAAGTGGACAAGTAAAGGTGTGTAGGTGATGAATTACATGAAAGGAACTTTTCGGGACTTCAGATGTAAAGTATCCTAGATGGAAGGGGAGAGTGTCCAATACCTCAGTTGTATAAGCTTACTACAAGTTAAGCACCCATAAGTATAAGAGAAGTCCTAAGTGCAACTCCATGTGCATGTATTTCATTGATGCATCCATTATATATTTTTGCATTGCATATTACATTTTTTTGTGTATTTGTTTGTTTGTTTGTTTCTTTTCAGGGTTGCCACACATTTTGTATTTGCATATATGCATATGTTTTGTGGATTGCCTATTTTACCCCTACAGGTATTCCTTCAAAATCTCTTACTAAGTACTTATTGTATTCATCTCTTTAAGTTCTTTATTATGCAGATTAAGAGGATAAAAGTGTGAGAAAAGTAGCCTAGTAGCTAGAACTACTACTAAGTTTAGTTTATTTGTAGAAACTAACTTAAGAACCTTCTTTGGTTTAGAGTTATATTTATGATTATGTGTTGGACTAACTACAAGTGTTTTCATGGTTGCCTTAGATGAAAAAACTAAGTGGTAAAAAGAAAGGTCCATGAAGCTTACGCTCAAGTAGTTAAAGAGTGCAAGATAAGTGGAAATGATCTCAGTATAAGTATGCTCTAGAATGCCTACTTGCCAGATTTAGGATACTTTAAGTACTTAGTGTTGTCTCTAGAGTTTGACTACCAATGGTTACTTTTGGGTTGTACATTATGAGTTTTCGATGTGCAACACTCGATTATTACCTAATGGTTAAATAACTAGTGTTTTTCTAGCTTTGGGTTATTTTAACTGTTTTTAAAAGTTTGTCCAACATGGTTTCTATTTATTAGCATTTTATTATTCTTTGTACAGTTAAAGCAAATCATGCATATTTTCTATGTAGTGTAGGTTAGATAATAGTTGCATATCTGGGATTTTAAACCTTAGGTAGTATTTAGCCAATTGTAACCCAAGGACTTGAGTTCTATTGAGTCAAGCTAAGGGCTTTTACATGCCCCTAGGCTAGGTACTCTGCCATAGTTGCTATCAAAATAGGGGTAAGTGGTCTTAACTAAAGACAATAAGTGAGACATAGGATAGTAAGATCAAGTTTAGACCTCGTGCTAAGTAGTAGTTCATTAGCACTAATCATAAGTGTTATAGTGTTGCCTGGGGATATCTTCTAGTTTTAGTTGCAAGTTGTTATAAGTCTTGGCACTCCATCAAGGGTCCAAGCCTGTGTTGTTGATGGATTAATAAAACAGGTTAAACCATGTTAAAAGGATAGTTTCTGAACTCCATTCTAGGTTGCCCAAGTGGCTCCATTGTCTTCTCGGAGCACAAATAAGCCCTAAGGAAAAAAGATCAACAAAAAGGCCTAAGGGTAAAAGTCAACATGCACTAAGACTCTATGACCGAGACAAAGTGATGGCATCACTATCGAAAGGCAATGGGTTTCATCGACACCAAGAGCTTGTAAGGCCTACAAGGTAAGGGCTACGTTGCACTATGCACTTGTGCGACACCTGTGGAAAATGTTAAAAGCTTAGCGTAGTGGCTCAGATAATATACCATTTGATGGTAAGAACACCAAACCATTAAATTGAAAGAGAATAAGGAAAAAAATGGGCTAAAGCCCAAGGTGCAAGAATATTTATAGCAACGAGCTGAGCACCTTGGTGCAAGTTTTGTGTGAGTGAGCAAGTAGACAATGGTTGGAAATGATGCCTAAGGGTAAGGCCATTATAAGGCTAAGTGTGAACAACTACCTTAATCACTGAAGGAGCACCTACAGGAACCCTAAAGTAACAAACATTTTTGCTTGAACCGATTAAACAGTTGAAGAGCCATGTGAATGAAGGTAAGCTTTAATTGCAACATAGTAGTAGTAAGTTATTTCTTTCATTTAATTTCTGCTATATCTATAGATGTGACTAGCATGGCTAGATAATTAGACTCTAAAGGAGTATAGGTAGGCAAAAATTACAAGTGCTATAAGGGTAATTTTGACTAAGCCATTAATTTTGTAAGGAATTCAGCCTTATAGTTAAGAGGTTGTTAGCTTCTTGGGATCTATGGTTGTTGAATTTAAGTCATACAGCAGTGATGCTTGGAAGTGGATTGGTTAAGTTGGCATAAGTGGCCAACTCGACTATACAAGCCACATGTAGCTCTCAATGGTATTTTGGGAGCAATGTTGACTTGTATAGAAAGGCTGGTAAATAGTGTCATTGGGTTATACCTTAAGTTTTAAAGCTCATTCTTTTAGTGTAGGGATGCCGTATACTGTAGGGTGACATGGATGGACAGCCTAAAGGAAGATTTTTTTAATATCGACCTATTTCTAGGAGGTGTCACGGCAGACTCATTAAGGCTAGCAAGTAAAGTGGGAATAAATTCCCCATGTATCTATAGTTAGAGCCAAAAGGACTTTTAAAGCCAAATTTTTTGTTAAGAGGCCAAGCTACATGGAAACGAATAAGCAATGGTACCCTAGAGCCTAGCAATAATTGCAAGTAGTTGTCGATGGAAAAAGGTGAAAACCGAAGACCCACAAATCCTAGCACCAAGAGTTGGTTGTTAAGAACTAGGTCATTGAAGGAATTAAGTTAGCCAGGAAGTAAGAAAGATAAAGGTTCAAGAGAGTTAACCTTAACCTTGTGACCAAGTGTAGGATCCTGAACCACCTAAGATCAAAATGTAGCAAAGGAGTGTAAAAAGGAGATGAAAAAACATCATAAATCATGAAGCTTAAGGAGTAGTCCTATATGAACCTAAAAGGGTCCTTAGATCCAAGTACTTTCCACCACCAAAAGAGGTTAAAGGGAACTCTAAGTGTTATGTTTTGGTCAAGTCACTAGTTAAGACACGTGATGACCTACGTTACTCTAAAAAAGTTAAATGTGACTCAAGGTAGTGCATGGTTGGCTTAGAGAGTTCTGGTTGGATTTGTGGTCTAAGTTTTATGCAAGTTTGAAAAAACAGCCTAAAAGCCTATGTGACTCAAAAGTGAAACTGGGTAAATAAAGCACCTAAGTTGTTCCATAACTTATGAAATGGCCTTAAGGGACCAATGAGGCTATTAAATATTAAGGTCACTAAGATAAGATTTAAAACCTTAAGAGAAGATGGTTGGTGGACCATGGTAGTGAAAATTATGTAGTGAGTCTTGGAAGTTAAGTTAGTGGAGGAAGGCTTTGAAAGGTCTTAATGCCCATGAAATAGAGTAATAGTAAGAGCTTCATAAGTTAAAGTGACTTAAGTACTTTCAGCATAATGACATACACATTATCAATTAGATATATAAATGAATGAATAAAATCTTCTAATTTTATTTGTATAAGAATACAAAAAAAAAAAAGATAAGAAGATTTTGTTCATTTATTTAGTGAAAAAGGGTGCATAAGGTTAGGCTAAACCAGGATAAAGTGGATGTGGTCTCGGTGGGGTTAAGGATGCACACTATGGGCTATAGGTTTGCTAATCTTACTAAGTAGTCATGGTTGTTCATAAGGATGAGCTAAATCATGCAGCAGCCTAAAGGCAGGCCTAAGTGTTTGGGAGACAAAATGTCAGAACCAAGGTGGATCCTAAAAGGGCATGAGAGGCACAAGCCCTAGATGGGTACAAAGGATGTAAATTATGCATGTTTATGAGTAACACCTAAGGGGGCCAAGCAATGAGTTTTGGTCCAATGGGCCCAAAGTGTTGAGTGACATCCTTAAAGACCCAGGGGATGTAAAAAAGGTCCTAAATGTGATGGTGCTAAGAAAGGATTGAGTTTATTTATGGTTTCTTAACCAAGTGCAAGAATGGTGTGACATAAGTTTTAAAGGAATATTAAGTGTAGCTGAATGGGTAAGAAGATCGAAAGAGCTTAGGAACCAAAGGTCCTAATACTATGCTAAGAAAGCTAAAATGGGTTGTAGAGCCTAAGAAAGGTTATTTTCAAATGCACACCTGAGAGGATCAAGCAACCCTAGTAAGGCCTAAAAGGACATGGTAGTGTATATTGAGCAATGTGGGACACTTTGGGCACCTAATTTGTCCTAAACCACTAAGGACCATGTAAATCCTTTAACCTTCACTACCTTAGTCCCTCATCCTTCCTTCACCCATCTGCACACCCATAAATGGATCCAACACTAGAAAAGTAACCTCCTCTCTATGCCATTTCTTCCTTGTAGCCAAAATAGCTCCAAACCATTCATCCCTTATAAAAAATCCAAAGAAAATCAAGAAAATGAAAGCTCTAGAGTGGTAAACCAAAAGAGAGATGAATGTGCTACAAGGGGTAGCTTAGGAGCTTCGGTTTTGCTTTAAATGAGCTGAGTTTTGGCTGTTTCTTGAGGAAAGATATATTTTTTTTATTTATGGGTTTCCTCTACTTTAAACATCAGCCCTGTACTCATAAAAACCCATAGTTTTTTAGGTTAAGCTTGGAAAAAAAAAAGGTGAACTATAAAGCTCTAGAAAGGAGTTTTTAGTTTGGTTTTCTTTCTCAAGGTAAGAAATGAGTTTTAGACTTTCAACAATTGGCTAATCTATCCCTAGGCACTAGAAATATGTATTAATATGGCTAGTTTATTTGGTACACATGACTCCAAAGGAAAAAGAAAAAAACTAAGCTTGTATGTGTGTATCGTATCTATCATTTGCAAGGAAAATGTTAGAGCAAAAAGGGCACAGGTTGAACTATGGGGCCAACAAAGGCTAAACCTAGCTCTTAGTTTGGGTAATATATAATGTCCTTGGTGCATGGGCTATACAATGGTGTGTTGATTGAGCATTTAGTGCCTGGTAGATGTGTGCTGCTGAACCTTTAGGGTTTGGCAAGCACAAGAAAGAAGTGCCTTAGGATGGGTGTGTGTGTGTTATTACCAAACCCAAGGGCTCAGTATGTGTGTGTGTGTGACATGGGTTCCTAGGTGCATATGGATTTGCATGCCCAATGGCATGGTGTATTTAGGTATGCAAACGTATGCATAGGTGAACTCAAGATAGGCATACACCATGTGCGCCCGAGGTGCACCCAAGAAGGTGTTTATGTCGTGTGTGCCCGAGGTGCACACAGATCTCTCGGGAGGGGCACATGCCTTATGCACCAAAGCGGGTACATGACTGTGTGTTGAAGGGCCACCTAGGGTTGTGCCTAGGGTGCCATGTGCATATGCTCACAGGTTAACAATCGTGTTCACCAAGTGAGGGTTACAGTGGCACACCCTAAGTGTGACAACTCTCCTAGACAATAACTGGCTTTGACCTAGTAAATGTGTTTTATTTAAGTGTTTTCACTTAAGTACCTCAAGTTAGCATCTTATTAAGCAAGAAACACAAGCTAAGTAAAGTAAGGATGCATTCCACAGTGTGATTTGGCAACTAAGAGTCAAAAGGGAAAAATTGTAATTTTCACCCAAGTGAGTGCCATGGCTATAATTTTTATAAAATTAGGTTCATGTAAGTAATTTTGATTGATTAAATTAATACCATAAGTTAATCTAGCTATTAGAACCATCATTTGAAAGAAAAGTGTAAAATTTTCAATAAGTGTTCAAATTAGCCATTTATGCCTTAAGTGGCTTAAGTGTCCAAAAGGCTAAGTGTAAAAGGCTTATGAACATTCTTTAGGACCAATGGGGTACGGTTTTGGGTGTCTGTTTAGTGGCCATTTTGAAATAACAGAGGACTCGAGGGCCAATAGACAAGAAAACAAAAAGTAGGCTTTACTGGAGTTGATAGGATATTTCTATCGATTGTTGACCACCATCATCCATCTTTCTTTCCCAATTTCATAGTGTGCCCTCTCCAACATGTTTCCTGCTACAAACCTCCCCAATTCCACAAATTTCCTGCAAATTTGAAGGTCCTAAAGTGAATTCAAGAAGCCCCCAACTCCCTCTTGGTGCATTAGCTTCATTTTAGCTTTTTGTCACTTGTTTTGGGCACAAAACCTATGGTAAGCATCTTGGTTTGTTTGAGCTGGTTCTAATATGTTTGGATAGCTTGAAATGGTCTTGATTTAAAGTTTTTAGTGTTATATCACATTGGTTTTAGGTCTGGAACTCAAGAAAGCTAAGTTGAGCTCTAATGTGCTTTTGGTGCTTATGCTTTGTACTTTCTTTGTAATCAATTTGAGGTAAGGGTTCAGGTTAATTTAGCTTAAATAATGCATAGAAATGTAGTATTACATGTGATAATGAAGTAAAACAAGACCTATGTGAAGTGGCTTTGAGGATGAAAAGATTGAGCAAGTTTCATGCAAAATAGCACACAATCGCATAATGCTGGAAAGGCATTGGCAATTAATGTGGACATGTCTCTATGGTGACGTGTATTGGTGATGTGTCACCAATGAATTCCCAAAAAACTCAAGCATTGATGCCCTTAATGATGCATTAGAAGGACATTGGCTATGCACCGCCATGGCCACGTGTCTCCATGGTGACATGTATTGGTGATGTGTCACCAACGAGTTCTTAAAAAACTTGAGAATTGATTGTCGCCAAGGCCCAAGCCCCTTAGTCTTGAGACACCTTAAGAATGTCTTAATCTCTTGGTTACTATCCCTAGGATATTCCAAAATGTTCCATAGCTTTGGTTGGGTCTAAAACTTATTCTTAAGTTGAGAATTGTGGATTATTCAAGTGATAGCTAAGTGTTGTTGTTAAGGTAAGGCTAAGTAGAGTGGCTAAAGGGGTAAAAGTGCTTAAGTTTCTATGAGAGCACTAAGGGGATTAAGGTAGATTTCAGAGTCTTTGTTTGCCTGAGTGAAAGGTCTTAGATCTTTGGGGAATGAAGAGGAAACCTAAGAAGATCCTAACCAAATCTTGAGGCTTGGTAAGTAAGCCACCAAGTAGCTTTAAGCTAAGCTCCAAGAGCTTGGCAAGTTAAACCGCATAAGATGGCTACCCTGTACAATAAGTTAAGGGAAAAACAGGTAAGATTTGAGAGGGGGTGATGACCTACTCTAGGCCCCAAAAGTGTGACTTAAGGGAGGCAAAGGATTTGGGATACAAGTTCTAGTGTCTTAAGTACCTCCGCCGTTTGAGCTCACAGTAAGAATAAGGCACCTAAGGTGTAAGAAGTCCTAAGGCTTATGCATGTTACATATCATAGATTCATGCATTGCATATTTATTGCTATGTTTTTATTTGTGTTGATTGTTGGTTTGTTGTTTGCTTGTTTGTATGCCATATTTACATGCTTGCTTGCTATATTCTTTGTAGGTACCCCAAGGGACCCTTACTAAATACAATCATGTACTCACTCTCTTAAGTTTGTTATGTAGGTTCTAATGTCGGGCCCAACAACTAAGTGGATAGTTACAGGTACTTATTTACTAGAATCCTTGAAATTCTAAGGTTACTTAAGGGTTAATCTTTATACCAACTAAGTGTTATGCATTTATAGTTTAGAGGGTAAATGGTGCACAGGATAACAAACGACTTGCACTTAGAGCTTGATAGCTTAAAGGTAGGACTCGAGTGATATATCTTGGTTAAGAATTTTGCCTTGTATTGATATAATGCCTTGTGTACTAAGATATTGCCTATATTAGGATACATTATGATATTAAACCACTGAGTTACTTTTGGGTGCATGCTAGTATTATAAAGTGTGCACAAACTAGTACTTGAAGTTAAAGTAACTAGTATTTTATTGTCTTGGCACACTTTAAGTATGTTTTAAATGGAATGCTTAAGTGATGTTTTCTTAAATAGTTTATTTATTTGTTTTATACCTCCAGGACAAACACATACATATCTTCTTGCAGGGTAGGCTAAGAAACTAGTTGCACGTAAATCGTCTTAACTTACCTGCAAGTAGTAGTTAGCCAAGAGTAACAAAGTGGGATCACAGTCCCAATGAGCCTATAAGTTAAGCAATTCGGGGCACTAGGACCCGTTCCGTGATGCTAAGGCTTGGTAGTCATGCAGGCTTTGGAATGCCCACATAGAGGAGCCCAAGGCAAAAGCCCTACGGCCTAAATGAGTCTTAGGCACACTAGATGACTTGGGCCACGAGAAAAGATACAAATGTCTCCAATGGGCCATAAAGCCCCAAAAGAGGCAAGACACATCTATGGGCACTATGGCCTATACCAAAATTTGGTCAAAGCCCATTACATACAATAAGAAAATTTTTTTGGCCAGTGAAAGCTGGCAAGCCGAAGTGCAATTACACAAAGTGTAAGCTCATGGGGGCAAAAAGTGCCTAGAGGCAATCACCTAAAGAGAAAGCTTAAGGATAAATAAATAGACCGAATAGGTGACTTATGTGTGTTTGTTTGATTGTTTACTTGTATGTGAAGTAGAGATAAGTCATGTACCAAAAAGGGTATGATAATTATCATTATATAATACTTCATGCATGCATGTCTATGTGTGCATATGGTCCATTGTGATTGGGTGTGATGCTCATATGTTGTTCATTATGAAATGCCTTACTAAGTACACATAGCATACTTACGTTATCGTTAATGTGTAGGTTTTGATTGCTTGAATTATGTTGATATCATGAGTTGCTCTATATATGTATACTTTCATTCAAATTGGTACATACATTAACACTTAGTGCACACACTTGTAAATTTTATTCCATGATTTGATCATGTAATTAGTGGCCTAACTCTATAGATTTCTTACTTGACAGTAAAGTAATGCACAAAGAAGGGACACATTGTGATTGCCTTACCCTAGGGATTTATCTTAAGCAAAGGTGGCTATAGTGGCACACTATGAAAAAAATAGTAGCAACAATAAAATCTTAGTGATGTAGTTGACATCACCCTTAGTCTAGAATATGGCATGAATATAATGGTTATGTAATAAACCATTGACTTGCATAATGCAATGGTTACTCTATACGAGTGTAGTTTTTCTTCATTGGTTTGGCAATTTGCTTTATCATGTATTCATACATGTGCATAAAATGGTTTCAATAAAATTAGAGCTCTGTAATGCATGTCTCCAATGTGATTGGCCAAACCTAGAACATTACTTGAGTTTGGTATACTAATGGTCTTAATAAAAGACTTAGAAAATATATTTTCTTAATTCAAGTAATTAATGGCTAGGCAAGTAGCCAAGGAACATTAATAAATCTTGGCAAAGATATTAGAAGTGAAAAATAAATTCTAGCTTAATTAAAGGAATTGATTAAGCAATAGAACAATCTAGCCTAATTAGAAATGAATTAGGCAAGAGATGAGGTAGTTCCTTTTAGGTAGTATTAAAGCCTAGGTTCTACACCTGCTACTGTAAATATCCTTGTGCACAGGAGTTTGGTTACTATCAAATGAGTATTGTGTATTATTTTGTTTGCCTGATTGATGTTTTTTTGTATGTTATGTATGTGTACAAAGAGGTGTCTATTTGCATGTTCTGGGTGCCTAGACACAAGAAACTATGTTTTTATTGCAGGTAAAATGAAATGACTGCTAAGCTAGTTAGGTTTAAGAGAGAAATACCCTTAAGGGCATTAGTGCTTTAACAGGGCAATTGGTGGCAAGGTTGAGTGGGCAAGTAAGCTCAATAGGTATGAAGGCCAATAGCCTAAAGTTCTAACAAATATAGAAGCTCAGGTCCATAGGGTCAATGGGCAGGACTAAAGATTGAAAGGGGAAAGAAAACTGGTCTGGAATGGTGGAATGCTCCTAGAGATGAGGAGCCAAAACTTTGACCAACTACCTAGACGGTTGTAGTAGTTTAGGCAAAAGTTAATGTAAGCAACTGAGAGCTGGCGATGGCAAAGGAAAAATACAATGGGGTGTGATTAGCCACCATTTAGACTTTGGTAAGACTACCCAATGCCCATCATGTAGTTAATGGGAAAACCTTAGGAAAATGTCATCCCATTTTGGCATTGATGAATTAGACATTGTTGCTGCCAAAGAGTGAAAAGAACACATCAACAGCTTCCATGAGTCTATAACCCTAAGTTATAAGATGAGGTAACTCCTGCTGCCATATATCATGAGGAGGTAAAGCTAAAGGATGATGAAAATACAAGTCAGATAACATAGAGGATTGATTGAGCTAGATGAATGGAGTGCTCCTATAGAGGGGAGCATGGATTTCCACCAGCCATCCAATGGATGGCGATGGCCAAGGCATAGAAAAGATGATAGGTAGATGTGATACTAAAAGAGTGGAAATGGTTGGGAACAAGGCCACAAAAGTATTAAGGTCTAACCAAAATCATGGACAGCTATTCCCATCATGTAAGTAGAGTCGAATAAAATAATGGAGGTGGCACAATGGATGTTATTACTAAGTAAGGTGAGAACCCTCACATTTAGGGAACTTTAAGGGGTAAGCCTATGGTAACTGTGAACCTAAGGGAAAAAAGGAGGAGATCATCCTCGTGGAACCAAACAGGGAAATGGACTTAGTAAGAAAAGGTAGCACATGTAGTGTTAGAGGCCATAGAGGCCATAGAGGAGCAATCAAAGCTAATGTAGTGTTAGAGGCCATAGAGGAGCAATCAAAGCTAATGTAGCACATGTTTTGGCACCAAAAATGGTGGCGAATGTCATAGTATCAGATGTTAACAAGATTGTTCTTAACGGGTTTAGTGCTGAGCAGTGGAAAATGGTGATTAATCTCTTAAACAGTGCCAAAGTTAGGGCCAATGAGAGATTGACTAGTAACTATTCTTCCTTATGATGGATTCTTGAAATAAGTGCATTTCACCATATGAAAGGATGGTTGGAGGACTTGAATAATGTTTGAGATGTCATGAAGTGTCCTGTGGGGCTTCTGGATGGGAAGCAAGTAGTTGCTAGTAAAAAAGGAACAATGGCACTCAATGATAAATTAGGATTGACTAATGTTCCTCATGTGTCAAGTTTAATGTGCAATCTGATTTATTTGTCCTAATTGATTGATGGCTAAAATGTGTTATTTAGTTTACTAATAAATTTTACGATATACAGGACCATACTTCGGGGATACTGATTGATGTGGGTGAACAATGGTAGTGGCTTTACTATTTTTTAGGGATTGCTGCTGCAGTAGCTGTAAATATTGATGGTGATAGCTCTTTTGATTTATTGCAGAAGTAGCTGGGACATCCTTCATCTAATGAGGTAGAGCTGGCTCTTTAGGTTGGTAGTAGTAGAAATGTTAACTTGTCCAATAAAATCTTGCAATGTTTTTTTAGAACAAAACAGACAAGAGTTCAAGAAAATAAAACAACAGATGTGTTTTAGTTGATTCACTCTGATTTATGGGGCTCTTTTGAAACTCCAACTTTTTGTGGTGCAAAATATTTTTTAATTGTTATTGAAAATTATTCACGGGGAATGTGGTTTGTTGGTTAACAAAAATAAGGTTTCAATGCATTTATACAATTTTATTGTTATGGTGGAACATTAGTCTGCCAAGCAAGTAAAAATCGTGCATAGTGACAATGGTACAGAATTCGAGTGCATGAACAATTATTTTCAAACGTTTGGTATTGTACGTGAAACATCTTGTGTAGGGATTTCACAACAAAATAGAAGGGTAGAGCATCAACACAGGCGCATACTTAATACAGCTCATACATTGCGGTTTTAAATTTCTTGGGTAGAATCCATTTTGATTGCTAGGTATTTGATTAATCAAACACTTTCATTTGTATTGAATGGAAAACCCCCATATAAAATCTTGTATGGACAAATTAACACCCTTCCTTGGACACTTGTGTGTGTTTGGATGCTTGTGGTATATGCATAAGCAAGACCACAATGGAGACAAATTTGCTATTCACAGTCAAAGATGCATTTTTATGGATTATTCTTATGGAAGAAAAGGGTGGAAAGTGTATGACTTGGCATTGGGTGTATTCCTAGTGTTGAAGGATGTTGTGTTTTGTTAAAGTAAGGCCCCTTTAGTGAATAATGATTTAGGAGCCATGTTTCCTGCACAAAGAGGATGTTGGGCTTGGCAACATAGTAGAATAGGTCGGCTAAATGAGGAGGATAAAATAAATAATCCTATGGCACCTTTAAGGAGTAAAGGAACCGAAGCTAATAATGTTGAGAGAGTAATGAGTACAATGAGTGGTGGGGATAATGACATTGTGATTTGGGTCAAGGTCATTGACGCAAAGTGCCATCTGCTCATCTCTGTGATTATGTAATGCATACTATCTATCTATTGAGTGCTTCCCTTATTCATCTACAAAATTGTACCCTTTATGTACGCCTTATTCCATATCACATTATGTGGATTGTAACCATTTTTTTTAGTAACATCAAATTTTTATAGCAACAATTACTACAAGAACTAAATCTTAAACTTTTGCTAAGGTTGTGAAAGATGAAAGTTAGAGGCAGGCTATGCAACAGGAGATACAGGCTTTGGAAATAATGGAACCTAGACAGTGGAAACACTACCCTTTGGGAAGAAAGATATTGATTTTAAGTGGGTACATAAAATTAAATATAACTCTGGTGGATTAGTAGAGAGATTCAAGGCTCAGATCGTGATTTTGGGAAACAACCAAGTTGAAGGGCTTGATTATAATGAGACTTTTACCCCAGTAGTTAGGGATGGCAATTGAGTGGGTCAGGTTGGGTTTGGCTCACGCCATTGAAATTTGGGTTTAGTTGCGTTAGCTTCAATTTAGGTTCAGATCAGGTTATTAGGGTTCGGATTGATTTCATGTCGAGTAAATTTTAGGTTTTGGGTGGGTTTATTCGGGTTCGAGTTTAATTTAAGTCAGGTCAATTTGAGTCTTGGGTAACATCAAGTCTTGTTGTTTGTATTTTGGGTTAGATTTAGGTTGATATTCGGGTTTAATCAAGTTATTGGTGCATAAGCTTCAATAATTGGATTGAATTAATTTCTTATTTAGATTTTGCTAAAATTCAAATTAAAGAATTTAATTTTTATGCAAAGATTTAAAACGTTTAGAGACCAATGTTGTAATTTTTATGAGTTAGTAAAATGAAATTTCCAAAATATAAGTACCTCATAACTAAAAATTTACTAGACATAAAAAAATAAAATAAAAATTTAATTTAACTATATATAAATACATTAACATATAACTAGTTCTATACCTGTCCTAAGAACAAATTTTTTTGTTAAAAAATATTAAAGTAAAAATATTTTCCTACAAATTGGAATTGAAATAATGTAAATAAAATAAATTTTAGTTTTTATTTTGTATTCACACACGAAAATGTTAATATATTTAAATTTTAATTATTTATTTGGAGATTTAAGGTCTAATCAATTGGTGAAATATTGAATACCTCTAGTACATGAACAATGCAAAAGAAAAAACTACACATATATATCACCTCATGCAATCATCTTCCTTACAATTGTATATACATAGATACAAGTGAAAGTTATTAACCGTACCTTATTTACATTCTACATTCAAATGCATAGCATCGTAGTCATAAGCTTAGTTCGACATTATGGTTGAAAACTTCAAAACTTCATTTTCTTGGGTTCAAATCGTAGTCATATCATTTGGTCAATCTAAGCAAACCATTTTAGAAAACTTGGTTTGACATTCTAGTTACATTTTTCCATTTAATGGACTGGTAATAAGAATTATCATTTGAAAAGTGAAATAGAGATTTGAGCCTGATATTCTTAACATTTTTATACTAACAACATTTTTTCTCATTACTGTAGCAAACTGCATAGGAAATATCAAGCCAATTGATCTTAATAAAATAATAGTTGAATTTTTTATTTCTTTCTCACAAAAAAGTTATAAACAAAAATTTATTGTACTTTTACAGTATAAAGCGTACTAATTAAATATTTTTAAATATATATTTTTCACTACATATATTGAAATGTAAGGGGTATGGTGTCTCAAATTATCAAGTTAAGAATTTTGTTTTTTCTCAATTTTGAAAGCTCAATGACTTGGATGAAATTAAAACACTTTTACATGTAAAGCAATTCAGGCAAATTCTAGGAGATTTTCATGCCCATTATCAGATATGATAAATTCGGCCAAAATTTTTATGGAAAGAAGATATGCAACATTTTGATATTAAATGTTTGTGGCAAAAGCTGATTGTTAGGTAAGTGTTGTGTGGTCAAAATTGAGTTAATAAATTAGGGGGCAAATTTGGGTTTTTATATAAAAGTTTGATGTGGAAATTAATTAGCCTATCAATTAATTCTGGAATTACTAAATTATCCTTAAGTTATGCTTTATAATATACATAATAGATTATTTTAATTAGAATTCTGGCCTAAGATTGGGCTAATAGGCAAAATATGATGATCTTATAAAGTCATGGGCTAATTCGACAAATCCTGAAAAGACTAGGCTAAATTGAAATTTCATATAAACTTGTGGCTAGAACACTAGCCTAAGAGTTTTATGTGACTTGAATTGGAATTATGTCGAAATTAGCACTAAGCACTTGCAAGAAAAAAGGTAAAACCACACTTTTAGCCACTCATCTCACCATCTTCAATGCCAAAAACCCTACACTTCTCTAACTACTACCATAACCCTTGGAAGTTACATTCCCTTTGCCCGACACTTTCTGCCTGTACTCCAGCTGTCACTTTGGTCTTAGCTCACTGACCCTACTTCCTTTTAAGTTGTGCAATTTGACCCAAGGTTGCAATCCATATCTAAACCAAGATGTTGAGCATGTGTGTGTTGGAACACCCATAAGAGTAGCATTACTAAGTTCTATAAGAAATTAGGGGAAGAACTTAAATATTCTTTGGTGAGCCTTTTTGGAAGGATTTGCTTAACTAGTGATATATGCACTTCAATGATTGAAAACTGTTTTTTTTTAATAGCTAAATGAGTTATTTTATTAAAGATCTAAGAAATAATAGAAAGTACCATCTAGCAAGGAGGTAGACACTACTTCTACCCATATACAAAAATTTACTCATAAATCGAAGCTAAGAAGATAAAAAGATAAAAAAGACTAAGCACCTGACTTATAACCAATTTTGCAATGCTTGGAATAGATTCAATACCCACTAAACCAAAAATAATTTAAGTTGAAGCCTTAGTTTTTCAGCCATTGAAAAGAAAAAGCTTGAATCTCTATCAGAACCTGATCATTTTCCAATCTTATGTCATTATGCAGCAGTTTATTTCTTATTCTCTAAAGTGGCTAGATTGTAATGAATGTTATTGCCTCCCATGCCCACCTCTGTCCTTTCCTAGTTACAACTAGATACTTGTCCGCAACATCCTATAGGGAGAGGTAGAAATATTCATCCAACCTCCACCAGGCACACAAATTTCTTCATATCAATCTTGCAAAGCTACACAATACTAAAGTATGCTATTTCAAGTTTTCACTCTTTCTGCACAGCAAGCATATACTATCCTCAACATTGAAACCTCGTCTTTCTAAATTTTGGAAGGTTGGTAGTTAATGCAGGCTAGCTTTCCATCTGCAGACATTGACCTTTTATGGCACCTAGGCATTCCACTTGGTTGGAACAAGTTCCTATGCTCCCTAAGAAAAGATGTTGCCCAAGGTCTTTGACAATTGCCTTACTATAAAGACACCTTTTAAATAACCTTGCCACCACCACCACCTATCCTCCAATGCTTGCTACAAATCAACATTAGAAAGATCTTGGAGTAATTTTGACAATTTTCCCCACTCCCTACCTCTCAACTCTCTTCTCCACATGCACACCCAACCCTCCCCCTTTTCACCCCTACACTAACGATCACACATCTAACAATCTTTTTTTTCCTCTAAACTAAACAACCTAGGATATTTTTCCTGCAACAAACTCTCACCAACCCAAAAGTCAGCCAAAATTTTATTTTTTCCCCACTCGCCACCTTTAACCTAAAAGACTTTATAAACTCTACACCAATTTTTTATATCTCGACCCCAAATTTTACAATACTCCCCAAACGCCAACTGTATAGCTTTCTTCTAATGACCTTCACTCATTACCAAAAATACTTTTGATGACCTTAACCCACAATGTACTTTTTTCTATTTTAAAACTACATGACCACTTTCTTAATAGAGCTAAGTTTTTTTCCAAAAGACTCCCCACATTTAAACCCCCCAACTCCTTTCTAGCTAACACATTTCCTTAGTAGACCCAAGCTTTTTTTTTATTATTATGATAATATCTATTTTTTATATTGTACGATGTTGTAAAAATTGATAGATATGTTGATGTGGATGTAGGATTTTGTGTAGGTTACAATGAGGACTTTTAACTTAAAGTCATAGCCCGATCGTTACTTGGATGAGCCTAGAAAACCAATTGAGTTAAAGTTAGATGTCCTTGCTTTTTGGAAAGAAAACAAAGCACGATATCCAATTATAGCACAAATGGCAAGGGACTTATTGAGCATTCCTATCACAACTGTTAGTATGAGTAGCAAGATTCTTAACAAATATAGGAATCGTCTTGTCCCTGACAATGTATAAGTTGTACTAACATCTAAGAATTGAGTGCATGGTTATGAAGGATGGTATGTTTTTTAGGATATGACTTCCCTTTTATAGTTTTCTTTTATTTTCAATATATTGTAGTTATTGCTAATTTTGTTTCTCAACTAATGAACTTGAGTAGTATGATTTGAAGCATCTAAATAACATAGAAGTGGAATTAGAACCACTGATCAATTCTGAAGCATCTTCTAATTTGGTGTAAACATAAGATTACAACTAGTCACTTTATGATAATTGAGTTTTTTTAGTTCTTTTTTGGCAATGACTTAATTTATAACTAGGCACAAACAACTCTATATTTTTATTTTGGTATTTCACTAACTAGCATTATTTTGGTAATTCATAGGTTTCACATGTGCAAATACTTGAAAGTAGGCACTTCAGAGTTCAAACTTTTCATTAGCTTTGTTGCTTGAGACTTTTGACGTAGCATATTGTTGTTATACTCTTTTTCATTTTGATGTTTTTATTTGTTGTGAAACTTGATATTGGAGTGGGTTGTAATGGTGCTTCAAGATTTAGATTATTATTTGTGATTTTAGGCTTTTGTGATTTTGAATGGGAAAGAACGCTTTAAGTAACTCAAGCTCGAGCCTATATGAACTTTGTGAAACCAAATCATCGCAAACCCATGCAAGCTTTACTAGTAGTTTGAATTAAAATTTTATATTTTTTAGCCATGCTATCGAAAATTGAAGGCAATTAACGATAATAGGTGCTGAAATAAATCCTTCATATTATAAAAAATTGAAGTTTGATTTAGTAGTTTTATAGGATTATATTGAAATAAGCTCTTTCAAATTAAGATTGTCAAATTAAGTCATCACTATTAGTGAGACTGCCAGATTTGAGAATAATGAAAATTATTAAAATCCCTCAACCAATAAATCCTAGAAGACCCCTAGGCAAACTGAGATAAATTATTTTATTAATTTATCCTTCAAATTCCATTAGATACCTATATAAAAATATTGTTGAAGTACATTTTGAGTTTCTTAAACTGCATGGTCATAGACTCATAATTAATGTACAATTTAGATAAATAATCCATATATAAAGAATCATGAATTTTTAAATATCTGCTGACCATATATTTTATATTGATTTGGATTAAAATAGAGTTTTTTCAAGTTTAGACTTGCGCCCTTTTAGGTTTGGGTTTGGTTAGTCTCAGGTTTAGGTCATTTATGGTTCGACCAAATTTAGGTTCAGTCCAATTTGGGTTTGGGTTATTCTGGATTTATGTATTCAGGTTTTAGGTTTTTTCGAGTTCACTTTAATTGGATTAGGGTTCAGGTTGAGTTGGGTACAACCGGGTTCGGTTTTGACCCATATTCTGATAATTCTCTCTCTACTTTGCAACATGACAGTTTGCAACTCAATGCGTTGATCTATATGGATGATCTTATTATTTTCTGGAATGATGGTTGTACAATTTAGGCTTTATTAGAAATTATGTGAGCCCATGTTTTCACACGAAAGATTTAAGAGTCTTGAAATATTTCTTAGGGATCAAGGTGGATGGGAGTCCAACTGGAATTTTCTTGTGCCAACGGAAGTACCCATTAGGCATTATTTTTGAAGTGGGTTAATTGGGAGTTAAACAAGTTGGCTTTCCTTTAGATCAGAACCATCGTCCTCCTTTAACCAGCGACAAGCTACTTTCGAACCTAGAGGCAGGTTGGTTGGAAGATTGATTTATCTTTCCATCACGAGACCTAAGCTTTCCTATTGTGTGCATACGTTTGCACACTTCATGTAGAGACCCAGCAGGAGCATTGGGACGCTGCTCCTTGTGTCATTGTTTGAAAAGTAACCCGGGTCAAGGAATTTTGTTGCATGACGATTGTGATTTGCACTTGTCTGGGCAATTCAGATTGGGCATGTTGCCCCTTGACCCAATGATCACTCACTGGTTGGTTTGTTCAACTTGGTAATTCAGCTATTTCTTGGAAAAACCAAGAAACAACATATGGTGTCTTATTCTTCTGCTAAGGCATTGTATAGATCCATGGCAGCCACAACCTGTGACCTCATATGGCCGAAGAAATTGTTATTGTGTCTTGGCGTCACTCATCCAACCCCAATGACACTTAGGTACGATAGTCAAGCCACCTTGCATACTACTCCTAGTCCTGTCTTTTCAAAATGCGGACCAAGCATATTGAAATTGATTGTCATTTTCTACGAGATGAAAACTTAAAGGGAAAGATTGCTACGAGATATGTACCCACATATGCTCAGCTCACTGATATGTTCACCATGAGCTTTGTGAAGGAAACAGTTTGATTATTTCCTTCACAAGTTGAGCATCCAGAAACTTTATGCTCCAACCAAAGGGGGATATTAGGATATATTATGGAATACATTGTGAATGTTGTATTTTTGGCAGTTTTATCTTAGCTGCAGATAACTATGTTTAGGAGTAGCTTTTTGCGGGTAGCTAGGCCACTTTGTGTACACATCCATAAACTTGCAAATTTGTCATTGTGAGTGTCCAGAGTATGGTGGTTTACATTTCCTTCAAAATAGCAACGAGAAAAAAAAGTCATAGTGATGCACTATTAATCCATAGTCGCTATCCTTAATTAGCAATAGTCATTCAAATTTGCAATACATATTCTTTTGGCAACGAACAAACCCAAAAGAAAGAGATGTGAGCGAGAAGAAAAGATAACGCCATGGGCAACATTGATTTATTCAAACAAACACAAACATGATGGACCACAAGACAAGAGATGGGTTGATCATACTTGGGTCCACTTTTATTTAAATCTCCTGACTTTATGCATCCCCAGGGCCAACATAGAATTACACATCAAGAAGGGGTACGGGATGATAATGGGGACCTTTAGCAAGCTGGCGCTTGAAGTGCGCGGTAATGCTCGTTCTCTGGAATACGCTCTCACCGGCGTCCCACTTTGCCTTGAAAAGTAGAGTCTCACCCTCCCTGAATGGAATAGACTCACAAGCCGTCAGCTTCGAGCACCTCTTCAGTTTACTGTAGATTTCTTGTTCGATTTTTTCATCTTCACATTCACACCCAGAACTGAGGAACTCTGCGAAAACCAACTGGACATGGTAGTTTGAAGCAGAGTTAGTAGTAGAGAAAT
The DNA here is from genome assembly GCA_000696445.1 of Aquilaria agallochum. Taxonomy (NCBI): domain Eukaryota; kingdom Viridiplantae; phylum Streptophyta; class Magnoliopsida; order Malvales; family Thymelaeaceae; genus Aquilaria; species Aquilaria agallochum. Next base: position 111,829 of record KK900366.1, on the reverse strand, counting down.
GAAAAACCTGTTACATTAGTTGATATGTGTGTGCATAGCGGTTAGCATTCAGGTATGCACCTTCTGGTTGCCATTGATCCAACCGAGGCCGAAGTAGTAGGTTAAATTGGTGTCCACGGAGTAGCCCTTGTATATTACATACCCGACCGAGATCAAGCCAGTGGGTTCTGTCGGCAAATCGCAAGCGCAACCGCACTTGTCCTCGGTTTGGTGTAAGAAAGAAGCCACCTCACCATTCTCAATCACCATGGGGNTAAAAATCAAGGTTCCGAACATATTCGAGTTTGAAGCCGAGATCGTTCCTGAGCAGGACATAGGTGTTCTCTCCATGCTTCTGAGCCTCCAGCGCTTGCATGTCTTCTAGCGTTATTGTGTACTTAGTGGTCGGAAGCGTTGTTGTTGTGATGGGACTGGGAGCCACGGCGACGTCGTTGGTGACGGCTACTGCCGAGATCTTCAGCCTGCGGCTTGCTTGGTTGTTATGCTTCATAGCCATTCCTAAAGCCGCCGCCGCCGATAATGCCCCAGATTTACTCTTCCATCCTGCGAATTGCGGCTTCAAGCTCTTTGTGGAGCTCATGATCGGGGTGCCCAACACGTTGCAAGACATCTTTCACTTTCCTTCAAGTTTGCACCTGGAAAAGAAAAACTGTAAATTAGTTTTGGCGAAGTAGAAAGAGAAGTAAAAACATAGAGCCACATATCCCCATAATCAATTGAATCTTAGAGGTGGGAATTAAATCGTAATTGTCATGTACTTTTCTATTCGGGTATTTATTGATCATTTACCAACATTTGCATCCAGCTAGATGATTCCATCAGCTTTGAATTACTCCATTTGTCACAAAAAAAAAATTACACTGTTTTTATAGAAATATTATGAATATTATGTCACATGCATGAACATGATAAATGGTATGCTTTTCATGATTGCCTTTAACCAAATATCATATATATGCATGCAAACATTGTGAAAGTACTACAGCTTATAGGATATATGGTGTATGACTTTGTTTTTTTTTTTTGGTTGCATACGTTTATAGGATATAAAAAATGAACATAAATATAAAGTAATCTAAAATTGATCATAAATGTTAGGAGTTATTATTTTAGGAAAAAAAAGTTAGGAGTTATTTGAAGTTTCAAAGAAAACCAAAGGACGAAAGGAAATAATAGAGTAATCGGGAATGGTAAGAGATATTACCGACGAGATTGCGATGCTTTTGTTTATGGCTAGTGGATGGCTACGCTCGGTTGTGGGAAATCCAGGGTATGCATGGTATGGTGGTTTATATGGCCTTTTTTTGTCAGCTAAACGACAAACGAAACCGTGACTCACGACCCTTGGAGCATAATAACCGGTTACCGGTCACCCAAGGACAAACGGTTTCGTGACTCACGCCTTCAGTAAGACCTTTCAGGTTTAAAATCAATTTCCCTGTTCTATTTTTCTGTCACGCAAAATTACCAACCCCTTCAATCCAAAAGCATCATACTTTAGCAGCAGTTAGCTTAAAGTCACTGACTCACTGTTGGAGGTGCATGCATCCTAATTTTAAAATAAAGGGTTTAAGTTAGTCATAAATATAAAGATATTTTTAGGAAATATCAGAAGGAAGCAGACTTTTCCTTTGAAATTATCTTGAGCTATTAGTATTAAGGTTTTAAAAAAATTATATAATGGTGGGTTTAAACTTTTAGCTTTAGTGATTTCATCTCCATCACTAATAAATTATAAAAAATTCTAATGCTAATTATAAAATTTATTCCCAAATGGGGCCTCCAATCAAATGGATGAGCTTATATATATATATATAGAATACCTTCGACTACAATTTTTAAGGGTCTTGAAAGAGGGGAAAAGGGGAGGAGAAACTTGAATCGAGTGAGTGAGGGGTATAAAAGTCATGTCCCTTTGCCAACAAAGCCAAGAAAGCGAGATGAAAAACTTATTATTGCAAGCAATTAAAGTTTATGAATTGAACCTCAAACTATAGAATTTAGTGCAAGTGTTAAAATTTTTATATAAAAAGAAAGAGAGATAGAGGTAGAGCTGAGGATGACACTTTAATACTCTGATTTTGTATATAACATTTCAATTCTTTTCTTTATATCTAAAAATAGGTGATGTTTTTTATATTTATAAATCTTGTTTTGCGCTTGTTTCTATTCCTTGGAGACAACAGGCTTTTTTTTTTTTTCTTTCTCCTAATAAAATTATTTTCTCCGGCTAATAAAATAATGATTAGATATTATCTTATTTCATACCCTTTATTTCATTATGTAAAACTCATAAATGCTAATTATCAGCGAAAATTATTTTTTTTATTTTATTGTAAGTTCGATAAACTTGATAAAATCTCAAACTTTCATGAGACACTAGGAGTACATACTACTTAAAATAAAATAAATTTAATAAAACTAGAGTATTATTTTTTTTTAATTTCTATTAAATTCTCCACTCGAGATAAAATAATAATAATAATAATAATAATAATAATAATAATAATAATAATAATAATATCAGTGTGGAAAAATGTTTGGTACAACATTGTTTGCTGACGATAATCACTTGTCAACAAGAACTTCCCTGCATTTTACTTTGTTACCCCTCTATCTTATACTTTATCCTTCCAGAAGGTATATCACTTGTCACTTTTTTTTTTTGGGTAAAATTTATTTAGTAGATCACCTAACTTATTTTTTTATTTTAATTAGGTACCTTACCTTATAATTCTCCTAGCGACCTACATTTCTTTTTGTTCATCCAAATACTTTTCATCAATTTCACGGTTAAATTGGATGAAAAATAATGATATGATATTAAATAATACTAAAATAAATTTAAAATGATAACTTTAGTCCTCAAATTATTTTAATCACTAATTCTAACTCTTAAATTTCCACTCAAGTCAATTCTACCCCAAGGACCCTAATTCTTTATCTCCACTACCGCTGCATCAAAAGTTGCCCACCCAGCCACCACTGCTGATAACGTCCAACCACCAGCCCAGCCGCCAACCCCGCTGTCAGCTGCCCTACAGCCAATCTCTTTCTGATTTCATATCGGTTCAAGCATCCAAATCGACTACCATCAAAGCCACCGCTACATTCATCTGACCCTTCTCAACCCGCAACTCATCCGCTCCATTCATCTACCCCTCTTAATTCAGCCCATCCCGCCCAACCACTCTGCAACCATTGACTACTTCTCTTCCTTCTCATCCAGTTCACTGCCATGTCCCTTGCCCTTCCAAAATTGCATCAATTAATAAAATAAACTTAGAAATCCTCCGAGCCACAATTAGAGCTCTAGTTTCAAACCCAGGAAATCAAACATCAAATCGAACCCATGATTTCAAACCCAAAAAATCAAATGTCGATTCAGAACCTAGAAAATCCGAGCTTCGATTTCAAACCCATAATTTCATATCCTCACAATCGAATTGAACTCGGGAACAACGTTGGATCTAGGTGACGGTGGCAAAAAGGTTGGCAGTACAGATTTGAGCGACGATAAAGAATCTGGGCCTAGACTGCCTCAAGTTTGCCTGCTCCATTTTGCCTGGCAGTTCTTGATGGTGGTCTTTTCAGTCGGCGGCGGGGAAGCCAGTGAGAATGACAATGGGGAGGCGCAAAGACTGGAATTAGGATTTGATTTTAAGGTTGCGGATGGTAGCGAACGTCAGACATCTCTCTCTCTCTTTCAAATCTGCCATTAAAACTATTGGCAAACTAAAGTTAATGATTGAAAAAGTTTAAGAACTAAAATTGATATTTTTAAAGTTTTCTTAGTGTTATTAAATATCACATCAGTTTTTTCTATCCGTTTTAATAATCAATTTGATAGAAAATAGTTGAACAGCATGCGTAATAGGAGAAAAGATGACTTGCTAGGCTAACATAAAGTTCATGTACCCGTTTAAGACACAAATAACATAATTAATTTTAAATCTTTAAAAATTCGAGCTTGGTCACATTAATTTTGAAAGAAAGTCCAAACCTATATCTAATAATGCATACCTCATAAGCAAATTTTAATCAACTTGGAAACCTGAAATCCAGTTTAAATTTGCATGTTTCTTCTCTCATATTTGAGAACACATTCACATATATGAGATACTTATGGGAGAAGGACAAAAATTTCGAATAAGCTGTATGAATAAACTGATAGATGTTTGAAATGAGAAAGTGTGAAAAGAAATTAAATGTCAATGAAGTTGTAGCCTGTCCATTTATCCCCATAATAACGTAAACGTTTCAATCGTTTTTTTCCTAAAAAATAAATAAAGGGTAGGCCTCCTGCCAAACGACAAAGGTTACCATGTTTCACGTGCTTGGCTAGTAATAACCGCCTACCGACCTCCCTCGTAACGATAGAGACAAACGTGGTCATAGATCACGCTAGTATTTGTTAGGACAAATTTATACCTTTCTTTCAACCGAACGGTTGTCTACTAGAATTGACAATTAGTCCGGGAGAGACTCGTTTGTTTTTCTCTCATTTATGTAGATGTGCGTTCCATATGAATTAAATACTAAGCTATTTTTTACTCAAATAACTATAATTTTAATTATTTTATTTAAAATAAATAATAGCAATAATAATTTTATTCTTTTCTCGTTTAGATATATTTATTTTTAATTTTTCTATTTCTTACTTACGTAATCCTATATTCTTTACACAATTTAATTTTTAGCAATTAATCTGTAATTTTTTATTTTTAAAATTTTAATATATAAATAAAAAACCTTTATATATGAATGATAAATTAAGACTCATAGTTTCTAAATATATTTTTTTAATTTTTTTCTAACAAAAAATAATATGAATAATTTTAAGTCGAATTATTAAAAAAAAACTAAATACAGCAAAGATAGTGGAATGAAAAAAAATAGTTTTTTATTATAATATTTCATCATAACTATCCTCATTTATGCCATTCATTATAATAGATAGCTCATTGTATTAGATTTCTATTTAATATAAACAACAACAACAACAATAATAATATAATGTAGAATACATTACAAGTAATACTTGTTATAAAAACTTCAAAGAAGTTTTTTATTTGTGATGGTAAAATACTTATAAAATTTGTAATAACCCTAAAAATTAAGAAAAAGAAAATTTCCAAGTTACCCTAAATGCAAAAATAACCCTTTTAGCCCCTAGGGTATTTTTGTAATTTTACCTACCAATTTAGAAAATCAACATAAAATTAAAAATCTTGATCCTTAGATAATTTCTTTTGTGGTCATTAAGTCAAATTCCAATCCGGAAGCTCAAAGTCATTTTCTTTAGGCAAAGGGCATTTTTGTCATTTCCAACCAAGCATCAAATGGAAAATCTAGGAGCACCATTAGATTCTTCTCACAAAAATGAGTCAAAAGAAATTTGTCTCACTCAATTCTGAATTCGTTTTCTTATGTTTCCAAAAATTTAACCTATACGCGTGCACAGTTTAAACCGGGTCCATGCTTTTATTACATATGATAATTTCTTACATAACCCTAATTTATATTTTATAAAACTCAACAGCTACATATACAACCCCTAAAATTTAGAATTTTTATGGTTAATTCCTATTTTCTACTTATCTATATTTTTCTTATTTTAAACACTTTATTTATTATCCTAATATAACTAAAACTCTTCTTTTAATTTATTACTCTTTGTTGTATCTCCCCTATGTCAAAAACTAAGTTAGGTCTAAATTAAAACCTACAGCCTGTTGCTGCCTCTTGTCTTCTTCTTCTTCAACAACTTACCACCACAACAAAACAAAAATTGAATGTTGGGAAAAAGGCCATTCACAATATTTTGGACAGTTGTTCATCTACGCTTATTTCTCCATCAAACCATGTAAGTCCAGCCTTTCTTGATTTGATTCTTGGCTCTTCTAAAGTATTGGTACATTAATTTAATTTTACATTTTTCCTAGACTTATTAAGTTGAAGGGAAACCCATCCGGACACTAAAAGCGATCCTACGCATACCGACGATCCTGAATTCGTTCGTGTGAGTCCAAATCCTTCTATATCACTCTTTTAATTTTTTTTTCCCAGCACCTGAAGGCCTTATATCTTTGCTGTAAATTTTTTTGGTAGATTATCATTAATCCAACTTTTGGGTTTTTGCGCTCATTTCTAGTGCAATTGGTCCATACTTGCTTCTAAGCCCTAATAAGCCACCGTATCCCTTTTAAAATTATCTTGGCTACCAATTTCAAATCTTACAGCCCTAATAATTCTCTTTTCCTTGCTATCCATGTTGTTACAAAGGATCAGAAAATCCTTACTTGAAGGTTTAGTGTTTCTTTGGACTCCCAGAGCGCCAGAGATCCCGAAAATACATCGGTAACCGAAATAAAAATGTTTTCCTTCCAAGATCAGTTTTTATAGCTACTAAATGAGCATATAACTTAGTGTGTGGCCGCTGTAACTTTTATGATCAATATCAAGAAAGCTCCCGGCATGATCCCGAATAGGCATGAGGCCACCAAAGACATCCTATGACCCTTTTGGCTCACATGGTAAAATTTTGGCCTAGGTGCCAAGAACATAAACATTCTAAGTACGATTTAGGAAAATTATAAAATTTAGCATATTTTCTAATTTTCTACCTTACTAAGATTTTGTAGGACCCTCCTAGGAAATCGCCTCATTTCGCCTTATTATTCGGTACTAGGTAAGGGGGAAGAGCGAGTTAGTTCTCGTGGGCTCTCTTAGGCCTAAAATAAGCATAAACCCGAATAATAAATTCTAAATAAAAAATTGGGCTAAATAAAATCTTTAAATGCGTGGGCAAAATGGGTTGGGTAATTAATTAGTTTTCCTAGAATTTTATTTTATTTTATTTTAGTTCTCTTCCATTGAGATATAAATTTTGGTTGGTTGGTTGCATGGTTATAATGATGTGATGGGTGATGTATGTTTGGCGCTAGTATCATACTAGGACCGCTTGTAACAAAAATTAAATTAGAAGCATGCTAAGACTACTTTGAATAAACCCGTTAGTACTATGTTTAGGGCTGGTGAGACAAACACCGCTAATACCATGTTTAGGGCCATTGATGAGATTGAAAGCAACCATTAGTGGCATGGTAGGGCCATAATAAATTCCTATAATCTGATAGATAAAGGATTAGGGGCATAAATGCTAAATGACCAACTTAGAAAGAATTCACAAGAAATGAGATGAACATTTATCATAAATACACTTAAAAAGATATCATTGATTATCATGACATCATGTAACACTAAGCTAAGATAACAAGATAAAAGAAATAGGATGCACTAGAATCATAGCACTCTACTAAAAAAAAAGCCAAAATAAAATGAGCTACGGTCATGCATCAATTGGCTGTTACATATGATTGATATTGTCATACACAAGACTGCATTAAATAAAGGATTTGAAGAGTAAGCTAAAACACGAGGCATGCATGGTTGGCGACGGATCATAACTGCCTGACCTGACGAGCCGTAAATTTAGGTGAGAGGTTCGAAACGGACGATTTGAACCCGAGAGGCATATTAGGGTGGTAGTGGACCGTCCCTAGTCATGACCCGATATTGACATAGAGTATGGAGATATGATTTGTGTGCTGCTAAACCATAACTATTGAGGGACCATGCTTATGGCTGGTATCACGAGAGGCTCTACCTCGGCGTAGGTATCCCGAGAAACTCTGGCTTGGTGGCATCCCTAGTGGCACTGTCTAAGAGTTATCCCGAGAGTGGATGATATATACACTCACCACCCTAGATTCGTCCGCGGCATTTAAGCATTGGATTAAATGATTGATCAATAAGATATGATTTAATCGATAAAAGGAATTATGCATATGTATGGTAGTTCAAGCATGCTAGTTGGACTTTGGTATTGTTGTTATGATAATGTATGAAATTGTTCTTTAATTAAATTGCCAGAACTTAAAGTTTGTTATTTGTTGTTGTTTGTTTTGGGAATATTAGGACCCACTTGATGGGTCTGATATTTCCCCCTTACGGAGTAAGTTGTGCTTATCCTTCCTTCTAACATGTTTCTTAGGTGAGTACTACGAAGAGAGAAAGCTCACTAAACCATATAATGAGGTTCAAGATATGAACCAGATTTAGTGAAGGTACACTGTAGCCCATCAAAAGTAAAACCAGCCAAGACTGGGTTTCAACTTTGTGTTATTTGATTTCTAAAGAGACATATGGGTTGTTTAAATTGGTACATTATTTGTATATTAGTTTTTCTAGGATTGTCACTTAATTACTTTGATTTCATTTAATACTCTTATTATTTTGAAAATAGATTGAAAGAAAATGTTTGACCTCATATTTCTTAAATTATTTTTAATTAAATGACTTATAATTCTAAGAATTTAAGATATCTTTTAAAATTAAGGTTTATAAAATTAAGGGCATTACAATTTGGTATTAGAGCCAGATTGGAGGAAGGCAGTGACCTCACTTAATAAGTATGCTTCTTGTTTGTTTGCTAAGTTAGAGACCTTAGATAGGTTTTGAAAGTTTCCATAATTGAGCATAATATATTAGCAAGGTTATAAACAAAAGTTAACAACTTGGCTTTCAATAAGGGGAATCATAAAATAATATACCAATTAATTTAATGTTTAAAATAAGATAAAAGTTACCTAAAGGCTCACCTAGTGTTATAAGTTAAAAGTTACTTCCAAAGTTATTTAACTACGCTAAACTAAACCTTTCCCTTTTTAGGTCATGGACCCATATGAGTACCCTGCCTTAGGTCTTGGACGAGGCGCACAGGATAAGCCACAAACTCGTGGTCAAGGACGACCCCTACGGGGTCGAGGTCAGCATGCTCAAGTGTATGGATAGGACATGCTGAATCATGGGCAACAAGCCCAGAATCTCGGTCAGCAGGCCAATGACGATTCATTGTATCAGGCAGTTATTGCCTTAGGCCAGTACTTTCAGATTTTGAATGAACAGGAGCAGCAACCTCATGCCCTAGCCAAATGTTAGCATAGGGCTAACCTACTTGAATAGTTCAAGAGGCTAACTGGTGAGTATACTGGTGGGGTTAACCCTACCAAAACTGAGGAGTGGATCAGGGCTTCAAATAAGACACTTTTAGCTTTGAGAATTCCAGAAGAGGACAAGGTAGACTTAGCCACCTTTAGCTTGGTTGAGGAGGCCTAAACATGGTAGGAGCCCGCTCGACCAGAGATTTCAAGGACTGAGGGTGGATATATCACTTGAGAGACATTTATGCATACTTTCTATAGTCGATACTTCTCTAAGGCCATAAAGGACAGAAAAGAGCAGGAGTTTCTCACACTGGTACAAGGGAGCATGACAATAGATCAGTACACAGCTAGATTTAATGCCTTGGCCCACTATGCTGAGCACATTGTGGCACATGAACTAAGGAAAATCAAGAGGTATGTTAATGGTTTGTGTGACGAGCTAGAAGATAGGCTGATTGTGCAAGAGATTGATAAATTTGAAAAGGCGGTATCTTTAGCTCAACTGGGTGAGGCAAGGATGAGAGATAAACAGCTATCTAGACCTATTGACATGAGTCGAGGTCGTATACCATCACGACTTACACATGTAGGCAATTTTTGTCCTATAGCACAACCAACGCCTATTCAGGGGCGAGGACATTTTGGCAGAGGTCAGCCAATCGATAGCAGAGTTACCCAACTACAGCATAATGGGTCAGGAGGGCCTACAGTACGACTAGTTTTTCAAGGCCAAGGGGAGCCTAGATGTCAGACTTGTCATTTCTTTCACCCAATTGAAGGGCGGTGTGTGATCTATTTCTATTACCAAGAGATAAGGCATCTATCCAGGCAATATCCTAAGAGGGATACTCCACTAGCAGCACACATTCCACCGGCAGCACTGGCGGGACCACCAACAAAGAAACCTCATGTGGCAGGACGTGTTTATGCAGTGACAGCCAATGAGGCAGAGGATGCTTCAAGTGTGGTGCAAGGTAC
>KK900366.1:87387-101740 GCA_000696445.1 Aquilaria agallochum | reverse complement strand
AACTAAGGAAAATCAAGAGGTATGTTAATGGTTTGTGTGACGAGCTAGAAGATAGGCTGATTGTGCAAGAGATTGATAAATTTGAAAAGGCGGTATCTTTAGCTCAACTGGGTGAGGCAAGGATGAGAGATAAACAGCTATCTAGACCTATTGACATGAGTCGAGGTCGTATACCATCACGACTTACACATGTAGGCAATTTTTGTCCTATAGCACAACCAACGCCTATTCAGGGGCGAGGACATTTTGGCAGAGGTCAGCCAATTGATAGCAGAGTTACCCAACTACAGCATAATGGGTCAGGAGGGCCTACAGTACGACTAGTTTTTCAAGGCCAAGGGGAGCCTAGATGTCAGACTTGTCATTTCTTTCACCCAATTGAAGGGCGGTGTGTGATCTATTTCTATTACCAAGAGATAAGGCATCTATCCAGGCAATATCCTAAGAGGGATACTCTACTAGCAGCACACATTCCACCGGCAGCACTGGCGGGACCACCAACAAAGAAACCTCATGTGGCAGGACGTGTTTATGCAGTGACAGCCAATGAGGCAGAGGATGCTTCAAGTGTGGTGCAAGGTACGCTATTATTTATAGCTTTTAATTGTAGCCTTTAATTTCAAGTTCATGGTAATGGCATGCTTGGGTTAGTATTTGTTTGAATTGGTCATAGGTACTCTTTCTATTTCTGGGTTTCCTGTTAGAGTTCTTATAGACTCGGGGTCCACACATTCTTTCATATCTCCTAGACTAGCTGATCAGTTAGGCATACCTATTAAAGAGCTTCCCTTCATACTAATGGTTTTTACACCATCAAACACTAGTATAAGTTCTACTTGTGTACTTTAATCTTGCTTGATTTCTGTCAAAAGACGCGATCTAGACACTGACCTCTTTGTGCTCGGGATATCTGAGTTTGGTTGTATTTTGGGCATGGATTGGCTACTTCAGCACCATGCTAAAGTGGATTGCTATCAGAAGCAAATTACCTTCTCCTTGCCTAATGGGTCAAAAGTGTAGTTTGCTAGGGATAAAAAGAGCTTCACTCCAATCTTAATTTTTAGTTTGCAAGCTGATAGATATCTCTGTCAATGCGGTGTTGGCTATTGGGCTTATGTGCAGATAGAGTCAGAGAAACCTGAATCAGTAGCTGGTATTCCCATTATGGAAGAATTTCCAGAAGTGTTTCCAGAGGAGTTACCTAGAATGCCACCTAGCCGGGATATCGACTTCCCCATTGATTTATTGCCAGGAATGACTCCTATCTCTCAAGCACTTTATCGAATGGCTCCCTCAGAAATGGCGGAACTAAAAAGTCAATTATAGGAGCTGCTGAAAAAGGGGTTCATATGTCCAAGTAATTTACGTTGGGGTGCTCATATTTTATTCGTGAAGAAGAAGGATGGCAACTTGAGGATGTGCATTGATTATCGACAGCTAAATCTGGTGACAATAAAGAATAGGTACCCTTTACCTCGGATTAATGACATGTTTGATCAGCTGAGGGGATCATCAATGTTCTCTAAGATCTATTTGAGGTCTGGGTACTATCAACTAAAAATCAAAGAGGGTGATGTGTCAGAGATAGCATTCAGGACTCGTTATGGGCATTATGAGTTTTTAGTGATACCCTTCGGGTTAACGAATGCACCCGTAGCTTTCATAGGCCTAATGAGCCATACCTAGACTAGTTTGTCATCATTTTCATAGATGATATTCTGATTTACTCACCTGATGTTGAAAGCCATAGTCAACATTTAAGGATTGCACTTCAGACATTGAAGGAATATAAGCTGTATGCAAAGCTAAGCAAGTGTGAATTTTGGTTGGACAGTGTCACCTTTTTAGGCCATGTGGTAACTAAGCAAGGAATTTTAGTGGATCATAGTAAGGTTGAAGTTGTGGTGAACTGCAACAACTCAAGACCATGTTTGAGATTCAGAGTTTTTTAGGCTCGACTGGGTGTTATAGACGTTTTTCAGAAGGTTATTCGAAGCTGGCATGCCCTTTCACCTAACTAACTAAGAAGGATCAACCATTCCAATGGACCGAGCAGCATGAAAATAATTTTCAGGAGTTGAAAAAACGGTTAGTCTCTGCACCTGTTCTTACTCTTCCTAATGGGTGAAGTCATTTTGCAATTTATACAGATGCATCACATCAGGGGCTTGGCTGTTTATTGATGCAGGCGGGGAAGGTGATTACTTATAGGTCTAGGCAGTTGAAACCTCATGAGCTTAATTGCCCAACTCATGATCTGGAGTTGGCAACTGTTATACATGCGTTAAAGCTTTGGCGACATTATTTATATGGAGAAGAGTTTGAGGTCTTCACTGATCATAAAAGCCTACAGTATCTATTGTTATAGAGAGAACTCAACAATTGATCAGCATTGTTGCATTGAATATCTCTCTGATTATAATTACATTAATCAGTATCACCCAGGTAAAGTTAACCTAGTGACAGATGTTTTGAGTAGAAAAATGGGTATTAAACTAAATGCTATGGTGGTTTCTGAGTGGAAACTACTAGAGGAGTTTAATCATATGAGCTTAGGTGTTCAAGTGAAGGGACCCCATGTTCTCATGGCCAGTTCGCATATGGAGCCTACACTTGTGGCAAGGGTCAAAGAGGCTCAAAAGGAAGATCCACAATGCCGAGAATGGTCAATTTTAGGGCAAAAAAGATTCGGTGTGGATGTGGATGGTACCTTAAAATTTCAAAACAAATTTGTTGCTCCCTAAGGTAATGAGGTGAAGTATGATGTTTTATCGGCGGCACATGCATTTTGGTCGACCATCCACCTGGGGGGCACTAAGATGTACCATGATTTGAAGAAAAGCTTTTAGTGGAATGGCATGAAGAAGAATATTGCAGAGTTTGTATCTAGATGTCTGACTTGTCAGAAGGTCAAAGTAGAACACCAAAAACCTGGAGGTATGCTATAGCCATTGGAGCTTCCTCAATGGAAGTGGGATGACATTGCAATGGATTTCATAGTTGGGCTAGCTACTACTTGTCATCAACATGATGCAATGTGGGTTATAGTTGATCGGTTAACTAAGTCAGGCCACCTTTTGGTAATCCAAAAGACTTGGCCTGTAGCTAGATTAGCTGAATTGTACATATCTAAGATAGTTCGTCTTCATGGAGTACCAAGGAGTATTGTTTTTGATAGGGGTCCAGAAATCACATCATAATTTTGGCAGGCTTTACAAGAATAGTTTGGTACTGTGACATTGATGAGCACCGCTTATCATCCATAGACAGATGGGCAGTCAGAGAAGACTATACAAACTATTGAGGATATGCTTAGAGCTTGTGCACTGGATTATAAGAACTCCTAGGATAATGACCTGCCACTAGTGGAGTTTGCTTATAATAATAGCTATCACTCCAGCATTCAAATAGCCCCATATGAGGCTTTTTATGGACGTAGTTGTCGTACTCCGGTACGTTGGGAAGAAGTGGGTGACAGGCCTTTATTAGAACCAGATTTGGTACCATAAACTTCAAATAAGGTCAAAATAATCAAACAATGATTCCTAGCGGCTTAAGATAGGCAACGGAGTTATGCAAACTAAAGTTGTCATCCATTGGAGTTTTCTATTGGTGATCATGTGTTCCTAAAGGTGTTACCGACCAAGGGACTTCAACGCTTTAAAGTAAGAGGAAAGTTAGCCCTGTGCTTTGTAGACCTTTTGAAGGTTTAGAGCGGGTAAGAGAGGTGGCTTATAGAGTCACTTTACCACCTAATTTGGCTAGAATTCATAACATGTTCCACGTGAGTAATATTCGAAAGTATCAGCCAGACCCAGCACATGTTATTCTGTGGGAGCCATTGCAATTGCGCAAGGATTTGACTTACATCGAAGAGCCTTTGGCCATTGTAGGCCATTGGATTAAATGATTGATCAATAAGATATGACTTAATTGGTAAAAGGAATTATGCACATGCACGGTAGTTTAAGCATGCTAATTGGACTTTGATATTGTTGTTATGATGGTGTATGAGATTGTTCTTTAATTAAATTGTTAGAACTTAAAGTTTATTATTCGTTGTTGTTTGTTGCGGGAATATTAGGACCCACGTGATCGACCTGATACTTCCCCCTTACGGAGCTAGTTATGCTCATCCCTCCTTCTAACATGTTTCTTAGGTGAGTACTATGAGAAGATAGAGTACACTGAACCATATAATGAGGTTCAAAATGTGGAGCAGACTAAGTAAAGGTATACTGTAGCCCCTCGAAAGTGAAATTGGCTGGGACTGGGTTTCAACTTTGTATTATTTGATTTCTAAAGAGACATATGGGTTGTTTAAATTGTTACATTATCCATATATTAGTTTTCCTGGGATTGTCACTTAATTACTCTAATTTCATTTAATACTCTTATTATTTGGAAAATAGATTAAAGAAAATGTTTTACCTTATATTTCCTAAATTATTTTTCATTAAATGATTTATAACTCTGAGAATTTAAGATATCTTTTAAAATTAAGGTTTATAAAATTGGGTGGTTACAAAATTACTTTTTGGTATTTTTAATATGTAATTAGAGATTTCAAAATTTCTCTGATCAGTGCAAAATTTACAGTTAACGGAATTTAATATGTTAATAAAAGATCTTAATTTAATATCTTTATAGTATTATGTATTTATAAATTTCATTAAAAGTTAAGTTAGTAAATTTTAGCTTAAGTTCTATACTTTAGATTGAAAAAGCTAATGATTAAAATGGAGATTCTATATAGTTTAGTTGGCTCAAACAATAAAATAGATTTACCATTAATGTGTTATCATAACTTTGAATTTTTAAAGAGACATAAGCTAAAATTTTAATAAATTTTTTTTATTTTATACTCAAAATTAAAAAAAGACATAAAATAGGTAGGACATTTGATAAGAAATTGAAACAAAAATAAATTTCTTTTGAGAAGTATGACACAAATATAGGCCATGACATCAAAGTATAGACTTAGAAAGTAGACATTGAGTTTTTTCAAATGCATATAATTATAAGTAACTATACATTATATAAAAAGCTTAATTACCATACTCTTGATTTTTTTATTAAAATACAGTTATCCCCAATGTTTCAAAATCTACATTTATCTTCTATTTTATGGTCAATTTAATGTGATTGTTCCAAAGATTGAGGTAAAATATTGTATAGCTTTTTATATTTTTGGTAATTAATGCTTGCCCATTAATTTAGAAATTATACTCACATCATAGAAGTCTGAAAATGTAGTAATAGTCATTGTTCTTATAATATAATTGGTCAACCATAGGAAAATAAACTCATTAGAGTAGAACAACATCTTCGTATATAAAAGGAAAATTAATAACTTATAATTTAAGGTTTAGCCATTTTATATATCTTTACACTTTTTATTACATATATATAGATATTAAATTGCACTTTTAAGTTCTAATGAATATATTTCAAGTTTAAAAAGTAAATAAATTGATAAACACTATATTTTTAGGCATGTTTAATGGTCATATAATTCAAAAACATGTTTGTTACAAAAATTTAAATTCAGTGGCATTTTTTCAATTTTTTGCCATAAAAAATTATCAAAAATCTAGAAAACATTCAGCAAATCTTTTTTCTATTTTTCCTTTTCAAATACTAATATTATTTTCCTAATATGAAGCCTAAAAGCTTGTCATCACTTTATTCTATTTTTGTTTTTTCTTCCTTCTCATAATTTTAGTTTTTATAAATCTATAAATGGGGAATGAAAATTTTGAGTATCAATGAAATGGTTGATAAGCTTATATTTATTATATTTATTTCTCTCATATTTAGTATGTTTTAATATGTTTTGAACCTTAAATATATATTTTGAGTATGTTTTGTGGCTTAGAGCATATCTGGACTTAATTGATTGAAAGTGAATTTAATTTGCAATTTTACATGTTTTAATTTGGTTGTATTCTTTCATGATTTTGACAGATTAGTGATGTTACAATAGAAAAATCATATCTTCAGCTATAGAGATCGGAATCAAGTGATTCTTACTTCATTGGAAAGCTAACATCTGGAGCTACAAGTCATATGCAGACCATGAAACCCAGTTTGTACGTTAAAAGTGTCAAACTCAGCTTCAAAGTTGCCATTTACGAGTCACGGCTTGTTCAGAAGCAGTTGTGGTATTTTGGGCATATCTTTGGCTGTAGATGTCAGTTTTATGCGATTCAAGTGTCGTTGCGAAGCTAAGAAATAGATCTTCAACTTTTATGCTTTGAGTTTTGAGAAATAGTTGATCTATCAGGGTCTAATATCAGCTTGAAGTTGCTATTGCTGTTCTGGAGTATTGCTTTGCTGACAACTTTGAAACCTTATAGTTATTTTGAATCCTTTTATTTGTTTGGGGTAATTTTGTAATAATGTTGAAAGTTTAGGGAATTTTTATGAGTTTAGCCATAGGTTTTTGGTCTTTTGGTTTAAAAGCTCACTGCCGCCAGGGGGCATCTCTCCGCTTTGCAATTTTAGTTTTATTTTCATTGTTCTTTGTTTCTCTTCCTGTAATACCCCCATATCCCACATGGATGAATTGTGGAAAGCCATATGTGAATATATAGGCTCCAATTCCAGAATATAAGTACCTAGCGCTTATCCTTTTCATAAAGGATAGCTCATATGGTGTAGGCAGGTGCTTTGTTGACCGGTTCTGGATTTAAGTCGTTACAGATGGTATTAGAGCCCACCCGAGACCGTGATGGTGTGGCATAGTTGGTAAGCACATGCATCGTCTACCGGGACTGATCCTGAATTCAAGAGGCTACTTAGCCAGGGGCTAAGTAGTCCGATTAAAGAGGTTACTTTGTTCAGGGAACTAAGTAATCCAATTGACCCCAATGGGGATGTTGGGCACATAATGAGGGAAGTTTGTAACACCCCCATATCCAACATGGATGAATTGTGGGAACCCTTATGTGGATATATATAGGCTCCAATTCTAGAACATAAGCACCTAGCGCTTATCATTTTCCAAAGGATACCCCATCTAGTGTGGGCAGGTGTTTCATTGACCAGTTCTAGACTTGGGTCCTTACAGATGGTATCAGAGCCGACCCGGGAACACGATCGTGTGGCATAGTGGGTATGCACATGCATCGTCTACCAGGATTGATCCTGGATTCAATAGGCTACTTACCTGAGGGCTAAAGTAGTCAGATTAGATAGGTTACTTGGTCTGAGGAACCAAGTAATACGATTGACCCCAACGGGGACGTTGGGTACATCAAGGGGGGAGTTTGTAACACCCCCATATCCCACATGGATGAATGGTGGGAAGCCTTATATGGATATACAGGCTCCAATTCCAGAACATAAGCACCTAGCGCTTATCCTTTTCATAAAGGATAGCCCATAGGGTATGGGCAGGTGTTTCGTTGACCGGTTCTGGATTTGGGTTACAGATGGTATCAGAGCCGACCCGGGACCACGATGGTGTGACATAGTGGGTATGCACATGCATCGTCTACCGGGACTTATCCTGGATTCGAGAGGCTACTTGGCCAGGGGCTAAGTACTCCGATTAGAGAGGTTATTTGGTCCGGGAAACCAAGTAATCCAATTGACCCCAACGGGGATGTTGGGTACATAAGGAGGAGAGTTTGTAACACCCCCATATCCCACATGGGTGAATTGTGGAAACCTTTATGTGGATATATGTAGGCTCCAATTCCATAACATAAGCACCTAGCGCTTATCCTTTTTCAAAGGATAACCCATGTGGTGTGGGCAGGTGTTCTGTTGACCAGTTCTGGACTTGGGTCGTTACAGATGGTATCAGAGCCGACCCGTAACCACGATGGTGTGGCATAGTGGGTATACACATGCATCGTCTACCGGGATTGATCTTGGATTCAAAAAGCTACTTGGCTTGGGGCTAAAGTAGTTCGATTGGAGAGGTTACTTGGTCTGAGGAACTAAGTAATCCGATTGACCCCAATGGGGATGTTGGGTACATCAGGGGGGAGTTTGTAACACCCCCATATCCCACATGGATGAATTGTGGGAAGCCTTATGTCGATATATAGGCTCTAATTCCAGAACAGAAGTACCTAACGCTTATACTTTTCATAAAGGATAGCCCATGTGGTTGTGGGCAGGTGTTTCGTTGACCGGTTCTAGATTTGAGTCATTACAAATGGTATCAGAGTCAACCCGGAACCGCGATAGTGTGGCATAGTGGGTATGCACATGCATTGTCTACCGGGACTGATCCTGGATTTGAGAGGCTACTTGGCTAGGGGCTAAGTAGTCTGATTAGAGAGATTATTTCGTCTGGGGAACCAAGTAATCCAATTGACCCCAACGGGGATGTTGGGTACATAAGGAGGGGAGTTTGTAACACCCCCATGTCCCACATGGGTGAATTGTGGGAATCCTTATGTGGATATATATAGGCTCCAATTCGAGAACATATGCACCTAGCACTGATCCTTTTCCAAAGGATAGCCCATGTGGTGTGGGTAGATGTTCCGTTGACCAGTTTTGGACTTGGGTCATTACATGAAGAATGTAGTGAAAGTGATGAATTGCAAAATTGAAGCCCTTGGACCTCGATTCGATTGGGCTTTTCCATAGTCAAAGTGACTGAGGCCAAGATCTACTTTCCTTGGTTAATGTAGGTGTGGTGTTCAGTCCTCTTGCCAATGGAAAATGAGGGAGAATTAACGGTAGGCGACGAGTGAGGATGTCATTCGGCGAGAAGCCAGAAGACCAATGTGAACTGAGGTGGACTGAGGCAGGCCCTGAAAGGCTTGGAATGGCTAGGAAGCGAGCCTAAACGGCGAGGGACGGCAAAGGGACAATAAGATGAGGTGAGAACAAGGAGGGCTGAAAGATGAAGGCGGTGGGATAGAGGGGGCTGATGTCGCGGAACGGGGCCCCAGTGCCCCATAATCTTGTAGGCCCTTAGGGACTATGAATCCCACTAAGTTACAATTGGCTAACTATCACTCGTCAATATAAATTAAAACAATTTATATGCAACTAGTTGCTTAGCCTACTCAGATTAAGTTATGCATGCTTCTGACCTGGCAATGCAAAAGGATTAATAGATCATTTGTTGAAAACCTTACTCAAGCATTTCAATAAAACATACTTAAAACGTGCCAAGTCATTGAAATACTAGTTACTTCAACTACAAGTAATAGTTTGTGCATACATTACATCTATAGCATGCACCCAAGAGTAACAAGATGGTTTTACATCTCAATGTATCCTATTAGAGGCAACTTACTTAGTACACAAGGTAGTATATACAAGAGACAAAAATCTAACTAACTAAGATCATCTACTTGAGCCCCACCTTGAGTTATGCCAAGCTCCAAGTGTAAGCCCTTCCTTATATCTTGTTCTTGTGCACTCTTAGCCTCTACACTGTAAAGGCACAACTTGGTTAGCACATAACTTACACCACAAGTAACTTAGAATCGCAAGGATTCTCAAGAAAAGTACCTGCAAAATAGAAAGCTTAGGCCTCAGCTGTCAACTAGTGACTAGGCCCGGAGTTAGAACCTGCACAATAAACTAAAGGGAGTGAGTACTTAAAAGTACTCAGTAAGGGTCCCTTGAATACCTGCAAGAAAATGGCAACAATCCAATATGCAACCATGGCAACCAAGCAACCAATCAAGCAATCAACCAACAAGTAACTCAAACAATCAATAACAATTAAGATATGCAATGCATGAATGTATGATATGAAATGCACATAATGCATGCACTTGGGACTTTCTGCACTCTAGGTGCCATAAAACTTGCCGTAAGCTCAAACGGCGGAGGTACTTGAGATACTGGCCCTCGTATCCCGGGTACTTTACCTCCCTTAAGTCCCTCCTACGGGTTCTAGAGTAGGTCGTCACCCCTCTCAAACTTACCCGCCTTTACCCTTAACTTATTGCGCAAGGTAGTCATCCTATGTGGTTTAACTAGCCAAACCCTTAGGGTTTAACTTAGAGCACTCATAGTGGCTTACTTACCAAACCAAATGGTTCGGTCGGGATCAACTTAAGTTTTTCTCCTCATTGACCATAGGTAATTGATGCTCTCCTCGGCCAACAAAGAGTCTAAAAACCCACTTAATCCCCTTAGCGCTCATTTAAAAGCTTAAGCACTTCGATTTTCTTAACCACACAACTTAACTACCACTTAAATAATGCATAATTCCCGGCTTAAGAAGGAGTTCTAGACCCAACCGAGGCTATGGAACGTCTTAACTTAGCCTAGGGATGAAAACCGAGAGTTTGAGACACTCTTAGGATGCCCGGAGCTTGAGGGCAAAATGCCTTGGCGGCGCCGTTGGTGACGCGTCGCCAAAGGCATCAGTGTTCGGAAAATATTTTCGTTTCTCGGTGACGCATCACCAACTCGCGTCGCCAGGGCTTCCTCAAATTGATGAAGAAATGCAAGAAAATGAAGCTTTGGATTGTGAATTTGGGAGAGGAGATGGAGCTACGAAATTTGAAGTTTGAGGCAAATGGTTAAGGGAGAAGAAAACTTAACTTATATATGTGTTTAAGGCAACTTTTCCCTCTCTTGCACTTAAGTCCACAAGCTCTCAAAAACTTCAAATAGGTCACCAAACTCTCACCCAAATCCAACTTTCCTTTACTCTAAAGGATACTAAAAGCTTCTCAATCTTGATTTCTTGGACACTTAAGCCACTATAACTCTAAATGGCTCAAATGTACACTTGGTGCCACAAATTACTCAAAACCTTCAAAGATGGTTCTAATAGCTAGGATTACTAATGGTCTTGATTCAACTATGCCAAATCACACTTAGGAACTCACTTACTTAATTAAGCTTACCTTACTTGCTTAACAAGGTGCTAACTTGAGGTACTTAATTTAATGAAACACTTAAACAAAGTAAAATAAATACTTACTTGATTAGTCAACTAGGAGAGCCGTCACAGCTGAAAGATGAATGGTGACAGAGATGAGAGATTTTGGCTAAGATGAGAGAGGTGAAAGAGGTCGAGAGACAGAGAAGGCTAGGGTTTAGCTGAGAGATGTAAGAGGCGAAGGAGGCGAGAGACAAAGAGGGCATATCATGCATATATAGGCTGGGTTATCATGTGTATATATGGGACAATAAGGCCAACCTAAATACACACACATACACACATACACATAGATATTAATAATAATAGGAATAATGATATTATTATTATTATTATTATTATTATTATTATTATTATTATTATTATTATTATTATTATTATTAGTAATCATAAAATATTTTCAAACTACTACTTTATCAGCAAAAACTTTAAAGGCCTGAATACCTTCAAACTGATGGAATTTTGACCCAAAAAACATGGCATGGAGAGTAAAGCTCTAATAACACTTGTAGAGCGCAAAATTCCCTTCAAAATGACATATTATAGTAGTTATTATGACAATCGTAGTAAAAGTTATATCTTTTGGAAACTGAGGTTCATGCGAGACCTATTTTCATGATTACTTCTTCAGTTTCGCTTGCTCAACCCGCCCCATGAACTCATCCACTAGACGGGCCACATCAAATTCTTTTCCCTTTGTTCTAATGGCTGTTTGCGTTAGAATTTTCCAACAGTTTGGCTATTGAAAATTTGGCCATTAGAAAAAGGCCTATTTTGGTATTGAAGACCAATTAAATATAAACTCGTGACATATAATCCATCAAACAACAAAAAATAATTGAAAAATAGAATAAAAAAATAAAAAAATACCACAAATTTTATATCCTCATTCCAAATTAAAGCATCTGACACAATAAAGATCATCATATTTTACTTATAATTATCTTTGATGATGTTTTATTTCGGGCACCAACCTTAAAATGTCAGCACTAATAGACAGAATAGTAGTTTTGCTACAAAACATTACTTTGATCCTACTTTTTTAGTAATCAATAATTCAATGGTAAATATGTGAAATATGGATACTTTAAGGGCAGATCATATAATTTAGCTGACAAAATTTGATTCTTAGCAATTAGCTCTTTTTTATAGTAAATAATATAAAGATTTGGAGTAATTTTTTGTTGAATATTATATTTTATGTTAGGGCTTATAGTGTTAAAGTAGTTTTGGAGTTGTTAAAAAATGAAGTTAATAATTTTATGTTGTGATAGCAAGTTTTAAACGTTTTTTTAATGAGACTGAAATTCAGTAATTGTATATCTATCATAGGTATAATTAGCATTATCATGACTCTAAAAGGCAAAGAGAAACAAAAAATGGAAGTCCCACGTGTACTTTCTAAAAAAATAGATGAAAAGAAATTCACATGTTGACTATATTTTTTAGCTTCAGTATATTTACTTAAATTTATATATTAAGCATAACTTTTAATAGAGAAAAAAATCTTAAATTGCCATAAAAAGCTAAACTTGTAACCAATATGTCCTTAATTAATTTATATAGATTTTTTCAAATGTCCTTAAACACAAATTGTCAATTTTTCATACTTTTAAACTTGAATAAAGTACTCTAATTAGAACTTAAAAGTTTCAAAACACTTATAATTATTTCTATTTGAAATCAACGATTTACATCTAATAGAACTCATAAAAAATACAAGTACATAAAAATGTTAGATGACCTTTTTAACCTTAAGTTATATTTTATTTTCCTCTTTCAAAGAGAATCAAATTTGTCATTCCCTATCACTAAAATTATGAAAATAAAAAAATTGGTGATTATTTTATATATTTTCTATAATTCTTTTTCCTACTGTTGACTTATTATATTGTAAGAATAATAAGTAAGACCAGATTTGTAAACCTCAGTAATGTGAGCATAATTTCTAAATCAATAGATAGGTATTAATTGTCCACAAAGATTAAAAGAAAATTATACAATACTTGACCACTATCTTTTGAACAATTACATTAACTCAGCTATAAGATAGATAGTAGGTATAGATTTTGAAACCTCAAGTATGAGTGTATTTGTTTTTATTAAAAATCAAGAGTAGAGTAATTAAGTTTTTTAGTAATGTATACTTACTTATGGTTACATGTCTTTGAAAAAACTCAATGTTTACTTACCAAGTCTATACATTGATATCATGGCCCATGTTTGTGTCATACTTATTGAAATAAAATATTTTTTACTTGATTTTTTTATTGAATGTTCCACTTGTCAACTTAACTTGTGTCTTTTTTCTTTTTTCTTTTTTTTTGAATAAAATCTCAAAATATTTATTAAAAAATTATGCCTTATTCATTTTAACTTAAGTCAACTTCAAAATGGCTTATTTTTATTTTTTTAAAACCTTTTTAGCTGGAACCAAACAAATGTTGAACAACCTTTTTAGCCTTTATATTATAAGTTATTTTATTCTTTTAATGAAACCTAATTTTGTTATTATCTATTTAATTGAAGTTCTACTGGCACTTGAATACTAAAAGGAACCTTTAAGTTATCACTAAATCAAGCATTGTATGCAATTTTATTTTGCGTTAATCTTGCCTTTCATGGCTAAAACTCCTAGATTGCCGATGATTTTTTTTTTTTTGCCTCAAACATGTTGTCCTTGGTTCCATATTACTATCAAATAATATTTCAAGTACAACAAATATCTTATAAAACTTAAAATTTAAGCTTAACAAGTATGGCCTATGTTTATTTTACTATAAAAAATGTCTTTAAATATAAAATTTGTCAATTAATTTTTTCTTCAACTACGATAAATATATACTATATAAAAGCTTACATATTTGGTTCATCTTAGGGTAATAATATAATTCAAGTATGGATAAGCACCTATTATGAAAAAAATAAAAAATTATCATATTAGCAAAAATCATTGGGAAAAATTTTAGGAAAAAAAATTTCTTCACTGTTAAAATTAGTTATTTATATTATATTAAAAAGACTTTTCACAGTAATTGTATTTTTATATTTTGTAATGTTTTAAAATATTGGAAAGATTAGAAGAATTATTTTTTTTCACATGGACATCCCTTACATTATAAATATTTTACTATTTTTAATGAAACCCAATTTTTTTAATTTTCTATTTAATTGAAGTTATATGAGCATTAGAACACTAAAACAGATCCTTAAGTTGCGACTAAATTTTTTTTTTACTACAAACTTGCCCATACTTGATTTTAAATTACATAATGTAACACCCCCATATCCCACATGGGTGAATTGTGGGAAGCCTTATGTGGATATATAGGCTATAATTCCAGAACATAAGCACCTAGCGCTTATCCTTTTCCAAAGGATAGCCCATGTGGTGTGGGTAGGTGTTCCGTTGACTGGTTCTGGACTTGGGTCGTTACAGATGGTATCAGAGCCGACCCGGGACCACGATGGTGTGAC
>KK900366.1:8416-21876 GCA_000696445.1 Aquilaria agallochum | reverse complement strand
CCCCCACTACGAAGACGGACTTCGACCTAGGGGACCTCAGAGGCGCGGCAGAAGTCATCCAGGAGTCTCTGACACTTCACCCGTACGCCCTGCACGGCGCCCTCACATGTACTCTGACAAAATGACATACCCCCAGTCTTGTCATATCGGGGTATGATTATTGCAGCACATGGCTCGGGGAGCCTGCAGGCGGCCAAGGAATCCCACGCCCAGTAGTACAGGCATCATCCAACCATACACGTGCCACAATCTTAAAGGCTCGTTTCCTCCTTTAAATACGCCAGGCACATGGCCATAAAGGGGGGCTTCGGCTCCGGCTCCGGCTGGAGAAGAGCAAGACAGAGAGAGGCCAGAAAACGGAGGGCACTCTCTCCTCGCCGCCTAAATACTCTCCCTTTGGCCCGCAGAAAGACACGCCAGGTACACGTCTCTTGTACTTATTACGGTGTTTCCCACTGAAAAAAGACACTGACTTGGGCGTCGGAGCCTCCTCCCCGGAAAAAGATTCCGGGGACCTCCTAACCGTTGTCTTCTGAGTGTTCCAGCCAGACATCCCTGGAGGATCTTTGTTCCGGGCCCTTTACCACGCCGTTGGAGCTTCACGTCATCTCCTCGCCACGGGACCAAGGAGTTGCTGGCCATCACTTGAGGCGATCCACCCAGGACGCCAATTTTTCTCCAGGACCCCTTACTGCCTTCATCACCGCACACAGCGGAGATGCCAGTCCCGCACAACCGGACCACATCAAATGTCAATTCTGTAAAATATAATGCGATATGCTTAACATTATCAGCATTAAAAACATTAGTTTGTAAATTGAATGTTAGTGGAATGTTAGTAGGAGCATGTCCAGCATAGTAGGTGCTTTACTGTACATTGAGAACCTATGAGGTCTCAATCGGAATTGTTCAATCTATTTGGGACAAATTAGTGAGAATAAGTGGAAGAAAGAAAAAGACTAAGAAATACAAAGTCTCCCTCCTAACTATACACAGAGCTCTTGGGGAAAAAGGCCAAATGTGAAAACTTGAGATAGTTATACCTGTTTTTCTAAAAAACAAAAAATTAAAATCCCCTTAATACGATTTAGTTGACTGTGATAGGTGTTGATGCAAGTCGTCTTTCCTCATAGGATTACAATTTTTTAAGTGATAACTTGAGAGCCGTAGGTTAAACTAATTAAGTTTTATAAAGACATTAGATTGTTTGACTTTTAGGTTTGTGAAACGTTTCTTGCAGTTTTAATTGTGCAGTAAACATTAAAGATATTNTTTTAAGATGAAAATATTAAATATAATTTTTCACACCTTTTATATTTATTCCAATTATTTTCATTCTAATTTACCAAATGTAATTAAATAATATCGATAAATGCATTTTACATTGGTAAAAATGAAAGATTAAAATAAAAAAAAATATACCGAATCTCAATGATGTTAAAATTTATTAATCAAAATTTATTCTTAAAAATAAAAAATAAGAAAATAAAATAAAATCTATTTAAGAGTTTTATTCCATTTATTTATTATTTTATACATGTATATGATTTAAAATAAAATAAGAAAATATATTTTTCCCCTAACCCAAGTATCATACCATGCGGTATATGCAGTAAATGGCACAAAAAAAAAGTACATATTTTGTGGTCTTCTACATGGTAAATTGACAAAATGTAAAAATATATGTATCACANCACCGAACTTTTAGAAACTTTAGTGGATAATCCAAATAACCTAATATTATTTCAAAATTCTAATCTATAAGCTCTCAAGTTAATTGTTACCTTGAAAATTATAATTTTTATAAACAAAAATGACTTGGAATGATATTGTTGTTGGGACAAATTAAGAAGAATGAGCAGAAGAAAAAAAAAAGACCAAGAAATACAAAGTCTGTCTCCTAACTATACAGAGAGCTCTTGGGAAGAAAGGACAAATGTCAAAACTTAAGGTAATTATAATTTTTTTTCCTCAAAAAAATAAAATAAAAACTAAAATCCCCTTAATACGATTTAATTGACTGTGGTGCTTGTTGGTGCAAGTCGTCTTTGCTCACTGGATTTCAATTTTTGAAGTGATAACTTGAGAACCTTTGGTTAAAGTTTTATAATAACATTGGATTGTTTAATTTTGTGAAATGTTTCACGCAGTTTTAATTGTGCGGTAAAGGTTAAAAGTATTATTTTAAGAAGAAAATATTAAATATAATTTTTTTCATACACATTTCCAAATTTATTCTAATTATTTTCATCAAAATTTACCAAATACAAATATATGTTGAGAAATGGAGTCTAATTTGATAAAAATGAAAGGTAAAATAAAATAAAATAATTATAGTAGTTTCCAAATATCAATTATGATTTGAAAATTTATTAAATGAATTTTATTCTTAAAAAAAAAAAGAAAATAATATAATGTCTATGCTAAAAATATGTATATTTTTATTTTTATTTTATATATATATATATGGTACATTGATGTATATGATTTCAAATGAAATAAGAAGAGATTTTTTTTTTCCCTTAAGCCGTAAAACGTACCATGCGACATACGCGGTAAATTAACGGAAAAACAACTTACACATATATACATATAGTTTGTACAAACAAAGATGTCCGGTGCTACTCTTTTTGGATCCAAGCTGATGAATAGAAAACATAATAATATTGCAAATTCCTTAATCTATAAAGCTGTCAAGTTAATTATTACCTTGAAAATTCTAATTTGCATACAAAAAATGACTTGGAATTTGAATTTATGCCTCTCGCTGCCAGCTTATTCATAGTCAAACTTGGACTATCTCGTCACCTAAACTGTCGAGTTAGTCCACATGTTGCTCGCACCTAGCCTTTTTTGCCAGTAACAAATCAATGACAATTAATAGTCATATTGAATTATTTGTCAGTAAGCTTCATGCATGTTATTGCATATGGATTGTTGCGCGTTATCGGTAGTTATAATGTTTGTGTTCGTATGGGAACTAAATTCATTTTCACCAATCATTATAATAGATTACTCATCATATTTAATTTTTATTTATTATAAATAATAATAATAATAATTCGGATCAAAAGAAAGAGTGATATTGGTGAAGATGCTTAAAAGACATACAATGTGATTCAGCCAATGGATAATCTAGTTGTATAGAATTAGGTGGTGTGGAATAATGTGTCCTGGCCAAAGCATAGGCTCATTTTGTGGGTGCTCGTGTCTACGGGCCTTAATACTGGGGACAAGTTACAATAGTAGGCCATCCAGACCTTAAATCGTTGTTATGTATGTTGTGAAGATCAGGAAATTTATAACCCTTTATTCTTTAGATGTCAGTATTCTTGTCGAGTATAGACTATTATTCTAAGATGCTTGCGGATCAGGAGGGGCCCATTGAGATGAAGGGAGGAGCTGAATGGTTTCCTGGAAGGATGAAGTGTGAGTTGATCATGAGCAAAGTTTGTTGTGCCCCTTTTGTATCTACTGTCTATCACATTTGGGTGAAAATGAATAGTAGATGTTTTTTAGAGACCAGCAACACTATTGGACAGCTACAATGCTAGATTTAGTTTGAGGTCAATCAGATTACTTGGTTCCCCAGATCATGTAACATTTTTAATTAGACTACTTAGCCTCTAGTCAAGTAGCCTCTCAAAATCTAGGATCAGTCCTGATAGATGATGTATGTGCACACCCACCATGTCACACTATCATGGTCCCGGGTTGGCTCTGATACCATTTGTAACGACTCAAGTCCAAAACTGGTAAATGGAGCATCTGCCCACACCATATGGGTTATCCTTTATGAAAAAAATAAGTGCTAAGTGCTTATTTTTTGAAACAAGAGTCTATATATCCATATAAGGCTTTTCACAATTGACCCATGAAGGATATGGGTGTGTTACAAACTCCCCTTATATACCCAACATCCTCATTCGGATCAGTCGTATTACTTGGTTCCCTGGACCAAGTAATCTCTCTAATCGGACTACTTAGTCCCAGGCCAAGTAGCTTTTAAATTTAGGATTAGTCCTGATAAACGATGCATGCACACGCCCACTATGTTACACCATCGCGGTCCCAGATCGACTCTGATACCATTTGTAATGCCTCAAGTCCAGAACCGACCCACGAGACACTTGCCCACACCACATGTGCTATCATTTGGAAAAAAAAAAATAAGCACTAGGTGCTTATGTTTTCGAATTGAAGACTATATATCTACATAAAACTCATCACAATTCACCCATGTAGGATATGAGGGTGTTACAATTAAGTATGACACTTTCAATGCCATATAAACTTTAGCATGTGAACTTTAGCATGGTAAAATTCATGCTAAAGTATGACTTTTGTTTAATCCCCACTAAGTATGAGAAAGCTTATTATGTAATAAAATCCATGCTAAAGTTTCACATAAAAATTTGTAAATGTTGCATAACAAAAAAATAATTTTAGGTATCAAAAGTATATATTAAAAAATAATTTTAGATATAAAACGTATGAAGTTGCACAAATGTTAAACAACTTTTTTGCTTTCAATTATAAAGTAGTTTACCATTTTAATGAGACCTAGATATGCCATTATATATTTAATTAGAGTTTTTGAAACACCCACATATCCCACATGGGTGAATTGTGGGAAGCCTTATGTGGATATATAAGCTCCAATTCCAGAACATAAGCACCTAGCGATTATCCTTTTCATAAAGGATAGCCCATGTGGTGTGGGCAGGTGTTCCGTTGACCGGTTCTGGATTTAGGTTATTACAGATGGTATCAGAGCCTGGTTTGGTTCAAAATATGTGGTTGTGTCCATTAGTATGGGACGGGGGAATTTTCTTATACTGAGAGTCCATTCCTAAGTACCTAGCGCTTATAAAGGATAGTCCATGTGGTGTGGGTGGGTGTTCCGTTGACCGGTTCTGGACTTGGGTCGTTACAGATGGTATCAGAGCCGACCCGGGACCGCGATGGTGTGGCATGGTGGATGTGCACATGCATCGTGTAACGACCCAAGTCCAGAACCGACCAACGGAACACCTGCCCACACCACATGGGCTATCCTTTGGAAAAGGATAAGCGCTAGGTACTTAGGAATGGACTCTTAGTATAAGGAAGTTCCCCCGTCCCATACAAGCGAACTCAACAACATACTTTGAACCAAACCTGGCTCTGATACCATCTGTAATGACCCAAGTCCAGTACCGATCAACGGAACACCTGCCCACACCACATGGGCTATCCTTTGGAAAATAATAAGCGCTAGGTGTTTATGTTCTGGAATTGGAGCCTATATATCTACATAAGGCTTCCCACAATTCAACAATGTGGGACATGGGGGTGTTACAAACTCCCCCCTTATGTACCCAACATCTCCGTTGGGGTCAATCGGATTACATGGTTCCCTGGACCAAGTAACCTCTCTAATCGGACTACTTAGCCCCTGGCCAAGTAGCCTCTCGAATCCAGGATCAGTCCCGGTAGACGATGCATGTGCATACCCACTATGTCACACCATCGTGGTCCCGGGTCGGCTCTGATATCATTTGTAACGACCCAAGTCCAGAACTGGTCAACGAAACACCTGCCCACACTACATGGGCTATCCTTTGGAAAAGGATAAGCGCTAGGTACTTAGGAATGGACTCCTAGTATAAGGAAGTTCCCCCATCCCATACCAGCGGACTCAACCACATACTTTGAACCAAATCTAGCTCTAATACCATCTGTAATGACCCAAGTCCAGAATCGGTCAATCAGATTACTTGGTTCCCCAAACCAAGTAACCTCTCTAATCGGACTACTTAGCCCCTGACCAAGTAGCCTCTCAAATCCAGGATCAGTCCCGGTAGACGATACATGTGCATACTCACTATGTCACACCATCGTGGTCCCGGGTCGGCTCTGATANATACCATCTATAATGACCCAAGTCCAGAACCGGTCAACGGAACACCTGCCCACACCACATGGGCTATCCTTTGGAAAAGGATAAGCGCTAGGTACTTAGGAATGGACTCTTAGTATAAGGAAGTTCCCCCGTCCCATTCCAGCGGACTCAACCACATACTTTGAACCAAACCTGGCTCTGATACCATCTATAATGACCCAAGTCCAGAACCGGTCAACGGAACACCTGCCCACACCATATGGGCTATCCTTTGGAAAAGGATAAGCGCTAGGTGTTTATGTTCTGGAATTGGAGCCTATATATCTACATAAGGCTTCCTACAATTCAACCCTGTGGGACATGGGGGTGTTACACATAGTCTACCGGGACTGATCCTGGATTCGAGAGGCTACTTGGCTAGAGGCTAAGTAGTCCGATTAGAGAGGTTACTTGGTCTGAGGAACCAAGTAATCCGATTGACCCCAACGGGTACATAAGGGGGGGAGTTTGTAACACCCCTATATCCCACATGGGTGAATTGTGGGAAGCCTTATGTGGATATATAGGCTCCAATTCCAGAACATAAGCACCTAGCGATTATCATTTTCATAAAAGATAGCTCATGTGGTGTGGGTAGGTGTTCCGTTGACCGGTTCTGGATTTGGGTCATTACAGATGGTATCAGAGCCTGGTTTGGTTCAAAGTATGTGGTTGTGTCCGCTGGTATGGGACGGGGGAACTTTCTTATACTGAGAGTCCATTCCTAAGTACCTAGTACTTATCCTTTTATAAAGGATAGCCCATGTGGTGTGGGTAGGTGTTCCGTTGACCGGTTCTGGACTTGGGTTGTTGCAGTTTTAATACCATTATAATATCCTAGAGAAAAACATCGCATGGCCTGAGGATTTCTCTTTCTTTATCTCACCTCTTCTGATTTTGCTCATTTGATTGGCCATTAATTGCTAAAGTATTCAAAACACCTATAATTTTTAATCCCTTATCCTTTGAAGCCTCCTATTTTAACCCTGGGCACCTCTTAATATGAGAGTGTTGGAAAGTTTGTCCAATTATCCAACAAGCCAACACTTTTCCCGTTGGAAAATCCTCACATGGCATTATATCAGCTTAATTTTGGAACAATATGATTTGCGCTTTAAGTGGAAAAAAACATAAAGGAAAAAACCCATGAATTGTTTTATCTATTACGGCAAAAATTTATGAATTGTCACTAAAGTTAAAATTTTGCAACAAACATCCATCTATGTTTATAGTATTGTAAAAAAAGTCATCAAACATAAGATTTTGTCAATTTATTTATTTTTTAACTTATTAAAACAAATATTTTTATTAGAACTTAAAAGTGCAACTTACTACCACAAATAAAAAACCTAAAGATACATAAATTGACGTGGCCATTATACTTTTAAGTAATAAGTATTAAGTTTGACAATTTTAATGCCACATAAACTTTAGCATGAATTTAGCATGAATTGAACAAAGCTTAAGTATGTAAAACTTTAGCATGTGAAATTTAGGAGGGAGAAACTTTAGCATGCTAAAGTCATACTTTAGCATGTGAAACTTTAGCATGGTTAAAGTCATGCTAAAGGTATGAATTTTGCTTATTCCCCGCTAAGTATGAGAAAGCTTATTATGTGGTAAAATTCATGCTAAAGTTTCACATAAAAATCTACAAGTGTTGCATATTCAAAAATAATTTTAGGTATAAAAAATATATATTCAAAATTTATATAACTAAACACTTTTTAATAGTTCACATATAGTTTTCCTTAATCCTAAAATTATAAGTTATTTGACTCTTTTAATGATAAATAGATTTTATATTGTCTATTTAATTAGAGTTGTGTTAGTATTAGGGCTCTAAAAGGAGGGAAAGAAAAGAATCCACTTACAAAGATCTAAAAATATAATTGCTTATTTAATTAGATATTTAGTAGTATTAAAATACTATAAATATAATAAGAGAGAAAAAAATGCAAAGTGGGATATTTTTATCCTTTAATTTTTGGGAAATTTGCCATTTTGACTATGAAACTAACTTTGACCACTAAACTTAGTTAATTTTAACAAATATGACCTAAGTTTATTCTACTATAAAAGATATATTTGAACATAAAATTTTTGTCAATTAAGTTTTCTTTTCCCAACTCAGATGAATATATAATTTGAGAGCTTAGGTATTTGGTCCACATTAAAGTAATCATATAATTTGCATATGACTCAAGCACATACTATGAACAAAAAAAATTATTATTGTAGCAAAGATATAACACCCTCGTATGCCACATGAGTGAATTGTGGAATACCTTATGTGGATATATAGACTTTAGTTCCAGAACATATGTACCTAGCGCTTATCCTTTTTCAAATGATAGCCTATGTGATGTGGGCAGATATTATGTTGACTGATTTTGGACTTGGGTCATTACAAAAGGTATCAAAGCCGGCCCAGAACCACGATGATGTGGCATAGTGGATGTAACACCCCCATGTCCCGCATGGGTGAATTGTGGGAAACCTTATGTGGATATATAGGCTCAAATTCCAGAACATAAGCACCTAGCGCTTATCCTTTTCCTACGGATAGCCCATGTGGTGTGGGCAGGTGTTCCGTTGACCAGTTCTGGACTTAGGACTTTACAGTGGATGTGCACATGCATTGTCTACTGGGTTGATCTTGGATTTAAGAAGCTACTTGACTAGGGACTAAGTAGTTCAATTAGAGAGGTTACTTGGTCCAGGGAGCCAAGTAATCTAACTAACCCCAACAAGGATGTTGGGGTGAATTGTAAGAACCCTTATGTGGATATACAGGCTCAAGTTCTAGAACACAAACACCTAGCGCTTATTTTTTTCCTAAAGGATAGCCCATATAGTGTAGGTAGGTGTTCTGTTGACTGGTTCTAGACTTGAGTAATCACAAAAGGTCATTGTGAAAAATTTTAGAAAAAAAAATTGTTAGCCCCTAGAATTAGTTACTTATATTGTAATAAAGAGGAATTTTAGCAGCAACTCCTTTTTAACATTTTCCAATATTTTAAAACATTGAAAAAATTATAATAATTATTTTTCCCACATGGCCAACATTTTGCATGTTAGAACAAAAGATTTTATTCTTAGCAATTAACTCTTTTTCTACACTATATAATATTAAAGTATTTTTATTATTATTTTTTTTAGAGCCAGTCAAATCTTGTTAGTTGTATCAAAATAGCATTACGCATGTATTGTTTTAGGCTTTAATTTTTGGAAAAATGATTACTTAACCATCAAATTTAGTTAAATTTGACAAATTTGCCCTAAAGTTTTTATAAATGCTTTTGAACATTAGTTTTGGCTCAATTTATTTTCTCTTTCCTTTGCTTGTGTTATAAAAAATACGAATATACACAAATGTTAAATAATTCTTTTACTCTTTTTTTATAAGATATTTTGTTTTTATAATAAAACTCAATTTTGCTATTATCTATTTAATTAGATTTATATTTGCACTAGAAAACTTAAAAAAAAAAGCCTTAAGTTGCCACTAAATTTAAATTTTTACTACAAACTTGCCATCCTTCATTCTATATTGCAAAATTTTATATTATATGCAATTCATTTTTACGTTAATCTAAAGAAACCCTTAAGTTGCCATTAAATTTTATTTTCTATTACAAACTTATCCGCCTTTGATTCTATTTTAGTTATATGCAATTCTTTTTTAATTTTCTTTAATCCTACCTAAAACTCTTAAATTNCCATTAATATTTTTTTTCCACCAACATGTTGCTCTTGGTTCTATATTACTATAAAATAATACCTTAAGTAAATATTTTATAAAAATTAACATTTCAACTTAGCGCTTCAAAAACTTTCATAGTCAAACCTTTTATTTGAATAAAAGACTTAAATATATGGTAAAACTCATGCTAATGTTTGTACAAATAAATAGTTTGTAAAACCTAAAATTTGTCAATTTGGTTTTTTTTTTCAACTTGGATGAACATATGCTTTGAAAGCTTAGGTATTTGGTCCATCTTAAAGCAATCACATAACTCACATATGACTCAAGCACAAATTATGAAGGAAAAAGCAAAAAAAAATTATTATTGTAGCAAAGGTCATTGAGAAAAATTTAGGAAAAAAAATTCTTAGCTCCTAGAGTTAGTTGTTTATATTATAATAAAGATGAATTTCAGCAACAACTCTTGTTTACATTTTCCAATAGTTTAAAACGTTGTAAAAATCATAAGAATTATTAAATATGTTTTTTGGAGCTAATTAAATCTTATGAGTTGTACCAAAATGGTGTTATGCATGAATTCTTCTTAGGCTTTAATTTTTGGAAAATCATTACTTTAACCACCAAATTTAGTTATATTTAAGAAACATGCCATATATTTTTTATACATGGAAAACTTAAGTAAAAAAAATTAAATGTCACAAAGAACTTGTGATAGAAAGAGTATAACAATAGTAATACTTAAAACTTACATCATTTCATTGGCAGTTAACTACATATTAGAAAAAATAATAACAATATACAAAAGTTTTAATTCTATTTACAAAAATAAAATAAAATTTTTAACAAGTGTCTTTTTACATTAGGAGGCCTCATAGGAATTTAAACCCTCAACTTCAACTTTCCAATTCAGGTCTCACACTATCAAGTGGAATTAAAGCTATAAGGTTGGCTTGGCCCACTTATTAGTGAGTTATAGTAATGCATGATTGCTCTAACTTGAAGTTTTGGGGTTGAAATTATACTTCAAATAGATGATTGTTTGAAGTTCATTAATTCAAATTAAGTTATTTTTATTCTTTTTGGGATTTTTCATCCTAAACTAATAGCATTTGAAAATTGATTATATGTATATGAATAATAATTTATAGATTAACATTTTTATAGTAATTTTATGAATTTAAAAAGTATGAATATGACTTAATATTAGAAGACCTTTTCATCTTTAAATTTTATTTTATTTCTCTATTTTAATGATACTTGAATCTTTCATTTCTTATTTATTAGATTTTAAAAGACTAAAATTATGGAAAGGAAGAAAAAAACAAAACATATAACAAAGTGATGGCAAGCTCTTAGGCTTCATATCAGGAAAATAAGATTAGTACTTGAAAAGGAAAAATAGAAAAAAGAATTATTGACCATGTTTTATGTTTTCTATATGTTTTTATGGCAACAACTAAAATATGCCACTAAATTTAAATTTCATAACAGACATGTATTTGATTTATATGACTATTAAGCACGCCCAAAAACACAATGTTTATCAATTTATTTGAATTTTAAAATTGAAATATTTTTGCTAGAATTTAAAAATGTAACTTAATATCTATATATATCCATATTTATATCTATATGTAATAAAAAGTGAAAAGATATATAAAATGGCTAAACCTTAAATTTTAAGTTATTTTTTTTCCTTTTAAGTACTCAAATTTTATTCTGCTTTAGTGGATTTAATTTTCTATTGTTAACTAATTATATTATAAAAATAATGGATAAAACTAGGTTTCCAAACTTCCATGATGTGAGTATAATATTTAAATCAATGGGTAGGCACTAATTACCCAAAAACACAAAATAAATTGAAATGATCCAAATCCAGAATCGATCAACAGAGCACCTGCCCATACTACATGGGTTGTCCTTTATGAAAAGGATAAGTGCTAGGAACTTATGCTTTAGAACTTAAGCCTATATATTCACATAAGGCTTCTCATGTAGGATATAGGAGTGTTACAAACTTTATTCCATATGTACCTAACATCCTCATTGAGGTCAATTGGATTACTTGTTTCTCCAGACCAAATAACCTCTCTAATTGGACTACTTAACCCTTGCCCAAGTAGCCTCTCAAATCCAAGATCAATCCCAATAGATAATGCATCTGCACACCCACTATGTCACACCATCGTGGTCCTAGGTTGGCTATGATGCCATTAGAAACAGCTTAAATTTAGAACTAGTCCATGGAACACCTGTCCTTACCACATGAGGTATCCTTTGTGAAAATGATAAACACTAGGTGCTTATGCTTTGGAACTTGAGCCTATATATCCATATAAAGGTTTTCATATTTCACCCATGTGAGATAAGAGGGTGTTACAAAAACTATAAAAGACTTTACCTCAATCTTTGGAGTTATCACATTGAATCAGCCATGAAATAGAGAGTAAGTGTAGATATTGAAATCTTGGGAGTGAGTGTATTTTTATTAAAAGTCAAGAGTAAGGTAAGTAAGCTTTCTGAGTAATGTATAGTACATGTCTTTGAAAAGAACTTAATATTTACTTAATAAGTTTACACTTTGATATCATGATCCATATTTATCTCATAGTTCTTAAAAGAAATTTATTTTTACATGAGTTTCTTATTGAATGTTCCACCTGTATTATCCCCATTTTTTTGTTTTGTATAGAACATAAAAAAAATTTATTAAAAATTTAGCTTACGTTTCTTTAAAAAGACAAAATTAGGATAATATATTAATGGTAAATCTATTTAATTGTTTGAGCCAACTAATATAAAATCGCTAGTTAAATCATTAGCTCTTTTAATCTAAAGTATAGAACCTAAGATAAAATTTGCTAACTAACTTTTAAAAAAATTTACAAATTCATAATACTATGAAGATATTAAATTATGATCTTTTTTAATAGATCGCATACCATTAATTTTAAATTGTACATTGATAAGAGGAATTTCAAAATCTTTAATGAGATATTAAAAATACCAGCAGGAAGTAATTTTATATGTACTCTACTCTCAAAAATAAAAAAATTACCAATTTTTTTTATGAAAATTAGTAGCTAAAGAAAATTCTACATTATATTATTATTATTATTGTTGTTGTTGTTGTTGTTTATATTAAACAAAAATCTAATGTAGCGAGCTATCTATTATAATAGAGGACATAAATTAGGAGAATTATGATGAAATATTATAACGAAAAGCTATGTAATAAACAGAAAATGAAACTAATAAGAAATATATCTAAACTAAAAAAGATAAAATTGTTATTGCTGCTATTTACTTTAAAAATGATTAAAAATATAGTTACTTATAAGTAAAACAGAAAATTAGTATTTGATTTACGTTAAATGCGCATGTGCATTTATATTATGAAGTACAATTGTGCACAAATGTTGAATGACTTTTTTGTCCTTCAATTATAATGTGGGTTGCTATTTTAATGAGAACTAGATATGTCATTATATATTTAATTAGAGTTTTAATACCATTAAACGTCCTAGAGAAAAAAATCACATGGCCCAAGTATTTTGCTTTCACTCTCTCACTTCTCGTGATTTCACTCGCTTAATTGGTTTTAATTTAGCCACTAATGGCTAAAGTATTCGAAATAGCTCCATTTTTTAATCCCGTGTCAATTGAAGCCCCTTATTTTAATCTTGTGCACTTCCTAATATGAGAGCGTTGGAAAGTTTGTCCCACTATCCAATAAGCCAACACATTCCATGTTGGAAAATCCTCGCATGGCAGCATGTCAGCTTAATTTTGGAACAATATGATTTGTGCTCTAAATGGGAAAAA
>KK900365.1:69663-94456 GCA_000696445.1 Aquilaria agallochum | reverse complement strand
GGGATGGCGGCGGCTTGAGGGAAAGGTTAGGGTTTTGGGGAGCAGTGAGCGAAAAGTCAGGGTCTTAAAGCTGCAATTTTCTTTTGTTTTGCTAAGAGCTTAGGCAGTTAGGCTCGCGACTTTTCTCACTTTCATCCAAATAATGAACCACATTTATGTTAGGGGAGTCTTAAGCGAGATTAATCAGGTTTTCAGGAGTTAAAATCCATCCAAATCAGATTTGAAGTGTTTAATATTCTCTCTATTTTACAAAAGCTGTCATTTTTACTAATCACAGCAATTAATCTATGATTTTATTTCTTTTAAAATTTATTATAAAAATATGAAATTTTTAGATGAAAATGAAACTTTAAAGATTCTAGTTTCTAAATATCATTTTTTTAAATTTTTTTCAATTCATATTAATATAAATATATTCAAGTTAAACTTTAGTAAAAAAAGGTAAAATTGACAGTTAATATGAAACAGAGGGAGTATCTGTTATGATATAATCTTGCAAAAAATAATAATCCAAGTCCAAAAAGCTCTTTAGTTGTGGATTTAGCCCCACATTCTATGCAATATTTCAATTTAACCCAAAACTTCCGGGGTTTATCAAATTAGCACAAAATTTCTAAAAATGTCAGATTTCACCTAAAATTTTGTAGTTCACAAGATTTGGCTCACACTCTCTAAAATTGTTGGATTTGTCCCAAACTTTCTAATTTTACCTAGAATCCTTTAAAAATCTCGGTTTCCACCTAAACTTTTTCATTTTGCCTAAATGACCATTCTAAATTTCTAAAAGCTCATAACACGAAATAACAACATAATCTAAATGCATCTAATCTTACCAATTTCTTAAGCTATAAAATGACCAAAAAGACCAAATTGCCCTTAAAAACACAAAATGCCCTCTAAGCTAATTTTCCTAACCTAGAACTAAACAAAAGTTAGCGCTCAGAAAAAATTGGATATCAACACATATGATAAGTTTTGACAAAAAAAAAATTCCTAACATGTTCTCTATTTATTGGATCAAAATTTTTTTCCTTTTTATCTAATATATATTTTTGTTACGATTTAATCATTTTTTTCATTGTTATAACACCAATGAAACATATTTTAGAAGTAGCTTTTTAACTTATAACACTAGGTGGGGCTCTAAGTATCTCCTACCTAATTTTACTCAATAAATTAATTGGTGTATTGTTTTACGAGTCACCTTATCAAAAGTCAAGTTATTAACAAGAAGCATACTTACCGAGTGAGGTCACTACTTTCCTCAAACCTAATTTTGACACCATCTGTAATGTCCCAAGTCTAGAACCGGTCAACAAAACACATGTCCACACCGCATAGACTATTTATGAAAATAATAAGTGTTAAGTGCTTATACTCTAAAACTTGAGCCCATATATCCAATATCTGTAATGGCTCAAGTTCAGAACTTGTTAAAGAAACACCTACTTATATCACATGGGTTATCTTTTATGAAAATGATAAACGCTTGATGTTTATGCTCTGAGACTTAAAGCCTACATATCCAAAGTCCCCCTTATATACTTAAAGTTTTCATTGGGGTCACTCGGATAACTTGGTCTCTAGATCAATAATCTCTCTAATTGGATTACTTGGCCGCTGACCAAGTAACATCTTTATTCCAGGATCAACTTCGTCAGACAATATATATGCATACCTAGAATGTTAGATCATCGCAACCTCAAGTCAACTTTGATACCAATTGTATTACTTTTTTTTATATCATTCTTAAAGTAAGAGATGCTCATTTTTTTATTTCAATGGATGTTATGAAAACTGTCCGTTTGGCTAAGCAGGTTATTGACTTATCTTCGCCAAGAGCAGGCTACGCTAAAGAGAATCTAAAGGATTTGAGTGAGCTCATATTCATGCGCTGTGCTACTCAGTACTTGGCGGCAAGTCAACTTAATTGTCTGATACATTAGCTGTCAAAAACACTTGTGAAATGGATCTACCTGAAATTTTTATGTGGTACAAATCTCAAATAGTTTCTGACCCAAGTTTTACTTGACTTCAGTTTGCTCATAGGAAGTGCATCTAGAGCTTTGACGTCTCAAGATGCATGATCTGTAAGATGCTTTTTAATTAATAGCCCGGTGCATGTGGAGATTTATGAGACTTCAATTTAACAGGAGAATAATGATTGTGTCATTTTAAATAGTTTCACGAGGCAATAGTAGGTTTTCAGAACTAAGAAGGCGAAAGATCTTTTATAAACTAGAATTTACATTCGTCTATCTCCAAAACTTTAGATAAAATAATTTTTAAGTTAATTGATATGAATAACAAAAAAAGCAGAATCTTAAGTATAGGGGTAAAAGAAAAACGGTGAGTGACAAAAGAATCAAAATGATTGGAGTTAGCTCATTTTTCTTGCGCTGTGCGACTCTGTGCTTTGCAGCAGGTCAACTTAATTGCCTAATGCATTAGCTGGCAAAAGGATCTTCGGAATTCAATCTGAATTCGCATAACTATGGTTGTGGTTAACTTGTTCAGTTTAATATTTGTGTAAAGTTCCCATTTCACTTGCAAAATGGATCTAGCTGAAATTTTTACGTGACACAGATCGGGTAAAATTCATTTTTAATTTTTAATTTCTTTATGTTGTCCTGAACAGAATTTTAACTTTCATTTTATCATTTAAAAAATTTCTAATATGATAGATTATATCTCAATCATCATGTTTCCATCAATTTCATTGTTAAACTTAATAAAATTTTGGGAAAACTATCAGCTTTAATCTCTATAGTTTCTTCCTCTAACCCAAGTCACCCTTATCCCGTAAATCTAACACTCTCTCTCATCCATTTCAACTTCTTAGAAAAAAATTCAATTACAACCAAAAAATTCAATTAAAAATCATAGGGGTTCAGAATGTTCTAACTTGAAGCTTATAGGTTTAAATGGTTCATTTGGAAATAGAGGGATGTTTGATAATTATGCCCTTACTCTTTCTTCGCGATTTTTTTTACATTCTTTTGGTTAACATAAACACCTATGATATTGCTTTTTAGTAAAACTTTGTCAATGATCTACTGCAAACTTTTTTTTTTTTTTTGAAAAGGAAAAAAATATAGGAAACTCAGTGATTAAGAATTGATTTAGTCTAATAGAAAAGGTGTTGAGATAAAAATATTAACATCAATAATTCATTATAATATCATTGCTTGGTGCTATTATATAATAAAAAGTGTGAATATGTATAATGTGACTCGACCCTTTTGCCTTTATGTTACAACTTTTTTTAATGAGACCCAAATTGATAGCCTATTTAATTAAAGCTACATATTTTTACTAGGACTCTAAATGGGCAAAAAATAAATGAATTTAATTACATTAATAGGGCTATTTTTGGGTATTTAGTCGAATTTTTTATGTAAAAAATTTTGATTTACCAGTAAAGGCCAACTTCCATAACAAACTAGTAGTGTGACCCGCTGCATACGCAGCAGGAAAGATCGTTTTATTTGATATGTAGCATGGATGTTTGTCGTGTGGTTGTTTCGTAGGTAAGTTATTTGTCAGAAGTGTGCACTTTTTATTTATCAATAATAGATTGGTACATGTTTTGCTTTAGTACAACATGCAGTGGCAACTTTTGTTCCACCGGGTAATGTCAGTGGAATCTTGTCTCTGGCTGTTTTACTGTTTTGGCTCCTGGATGATATCTTCAGTAGGATAGAGTGAGGGAATGTAGATTTAGTATGGATTGGTGAGTGGAATGTATTGCATCCAGAACAATAGTTTCCCTCCTAAGGAATGTTTCGGTGTTATTTTAGCAGTTAGTGTTTCACTTACTCCAAATTTATATTGATCAATCCCTGTTGATTCATCATAACTTATTTCTCACTTGCTAACTAGTTCTCATTCTTCTATCCCTTCCATATCAATCTCTTCATTCACAGCCCTCAACCAGACATTATTCTTCTGATCCCTTTATTATTATTTCGAGTCTTTGCTCTAGTGAGAAAACTTTGTAGTCCAGGAAATGGAGTTTGGACAACACTGTATATCGTAGAAGTATAAATAGAATAGAGTAACTTCTTAGTATATTGTAGAAGTATTTTTTCATTTTTTTGTTGAATGTTCAGTCTAGTACCTAAAATGCTAATTTTCAAACCTAAGTGATGTATTTATTGATTTTACAAATGTTTAGAGATAAAATTAGTAAATTTAGAAATTATTTGGTAATTTTTTAAAAAATTCAAGCACCAAATATGTATTTTTAGGGACTATTAATTTGTAAATTTTGTAAAGTTTACAGCTCCTTAAATATTTAAAACCTAAAAGGATATTTTCAAATCCTTCGAAACATAAATACTTAAGGATTTTTACTAGGCCAATTCTTGTGTGCGGTGCGCCTGGCTTATTTACATCCATGCCATTATGACATTCTTCATTTATAATTACAAGTTTCCCATTATTTATGCCTATTTCTTCTTTTTCTTTTTTTTTTAATCATTTCTTGATCCAGGTTTTTCTCGAGAATTAGTTGCTCTGTTTTTTCTTCTACTCTGTTTCTTCTTCTAGCTTTATCTCGCGAGTTTCGGGTTGCATTGATCGTTCTTCGGTATGGATTTCGATCTTAGTTTTTTTCTCTGTTGTTGAAGGACAAGTTTCGAAACTCTTGTTTTGAAGGAGGTGTTTGCTTGTGGGCGGTAATAAATTTAGATCTGAATGTTTCTCCTGCTCCGTCATCCGACGTTATTTGCTCTGTTAACTTAGGTACGAATGAGTTCTTGATATTTATTCGTGTTTCATTTGTGTAGCTCATATTTGGATTGTCTTTTCATGTTAGATTTGTTTTTTTTAATGTTAGGCTTAGTTCTTTCTGTCTCAGTTTCTGGTGATTTAGATTATGGAGTAGATGTTCAATTTTTTATATCTGCTGTTAAGGTATCTGATTTGGGTGCATTGTCCAATTCTTTGGCGATCTCATGTGGTATTCCTGTTGAAGGTACATGTTCTTTTTTATAGTAGTATATGTTCTTTTTAAAAATATTGTTTGTTCGTTTTAAGAATATTGTTTATTCTTTTCTATTTTAGACAATGTCATTTTTTTATTTTTTATATTGCCTTTATATATATGCTTTTTGGTCTGGCACGTTTGTTTTTTAGTCTGGCAAGTTTGCTTTTATGAGTTTGCCTTAATTTTTTTATGGTTCACAATTTGTTCTCTTTACAGAACTGATGTTTTGGGCTTTTATGTTTTTTTCTTCATTAGTGTTTGTACCTTTCTATAGAACTGTTTGTACCTTTGTGCTTTAGACCTTGTTCTTCTATTTTTCAATATTTGCTTTATGTGTTTAGTCTTGTTCGTTTATACTACAGAATTTGTTCTTTTAAAAATGCATATGTTCTTTTATGTGTTAGACTTTGTTCTTTTTGTATGTTGTATATGTTCTTATAATGGAGCAGCATGTAGGTTATTCTGAAGATGATGGATTTGAACGGATTGATATGACTTGTATGGAGTTTGGCAGTGAGGATGAAGCATATGAGTATTACAAGAAGCATGGTCTTAGCCATAGTTTTGATGTAAGGAAGACTAGGCTCCGTTGTCGGGTAAATGGTTCTTGTTGTGGAAGGGAGTTTTGCTATTCTTGTGCTGGCGAAAAACATAGTTTTGCGATTGATAAGAGTCATGAAAGAGCCAGTTTCCGTTATAATTGCAAGGCATTTGTAAGGTTTAAAATTGATATGAGTTGTACTTGGAAGTGTGATAGACATAATAGGCAGCATAGTCATCCATTTGTTCCACAACATCAGACTCATTTTTTACATACTGCGAGGCATATAGATGATAGTAAGAAGAATATGTTGATGTCTTTCATGCAAATTGGTATTCGAGCTATAAATGCATTCAGGATAATGTACCAAAAATGTAGAGGTATTGAGTTTATTGAGTTTACGAAAATGGATTTATACAATTTTTCTACCCGTGAAAAGTCAATTCAGATTGGGAGTGCTGATGCACAGTCATTGCTTGATTGTTTAAAAGAAAGATGTGTTTGTGATGACAATTTTTGCTATTAATATCAAGTTGTTGATGGTTGTTTGGGTAATTTTATATGGAGAGATTTACGTATGTATGAAGATTATCAGTGCTTTGGTGATGTTGTTGTTTTTTATACAACATGTAGAACAAATATGTATAGTCTCATATATGCCCTCTTTGTTGGAGAGAACAATCACAGGCAGATTGTTATTTTTT
Organism: Aquilaria agallochum; assembly: GCA_000696445.1. Lineage (NCBI taxonomy): Eukaryota > Viridiplantae > Streptophyta > Magnoliopsida > Malvales > Thymelaeaceae > Aquilaria > Aquilaria agallochum. Next base: position 88,221 of record KK900365.1, on the reverse strand, counting down.
GTTGTGGTTTATTGATCAATGAAGAGAAGGAGAATTTTGGGTGGTTGTTTGATCAATTTTTGTAGAGTATGAGGGGAGTTCAGTCATCAACTTTTATGATAGACCGAGATGCTGCCATTATGTTTGCTACTGAGAGACATTTGTTTGGTTCTAAGCATAGGTTGTGCCTATGGCATATTTCACAGAATGCACGAAAACATTTAGGGTGGTTAATAAACAGCAACAAAGAGTTTTCTAGAGCTTTGACCCAGTGTTTTTATGGTTGTATTACTGTTCAGGAGTTTATTGAAGGTTGTCAAATATGATAGAGACATTTGGTTTAGAATGTAATAGTTGGCTGGAGAGTATATTTGCATTGCGGGAGAAGTGGTGCCCTGCTTATTACAGAGATGTTTTTTCAGTGGGTATTTTCCCATCTATATATGTGTGTTGTTTTATATACTGTTGTTTGTTTTTCTTTAGTTAATGCTTGTTCTTTGGGTAAAATATCTACAATATTTTTTTTACTAATATATGTTATTTTATGTATTAATGTATATTCTTTCATTTGTTAGTTAGTGTTCTTTTATGAATAGATGTATATTCTTTTTGTAGGTATATTGTCAACCCCAGAATACAAATCACATGTTGAATAGGATTTGCAGTAACTAGATATCACTTTTGTCAATATTTCATTCGATTGAGCAGAGAATTAGAAAATGGAGATATGCTGAGGTTGGTGAAGATTTTCGTAACCGAGGGTCATTGAGTATGAAATTTCGTTGTTCACTTTTGAAGCATGCTGCTGAGGTATATACATTTCATATCTATAAAGAGTTTGAGGATGAGCTTGAGATAGGTTCTTTTGCTTATTACAAGTTGTTAAGCGAGGTTGATGGTGTTTCTGAGTATAAAGTTACAAATCAAGATTCTGAAGGACGTTACTGTATGGTGTCTTTTAGAAATAGTGATTCAATTAAGGTAAATTGTTCATGTAAGCATTTTGAGGAGATAGGGTGGTTTTGTTTGCATATCCTCAAAATTTTTATTGTAAGAAATGTTACAACAATTCCTACTGCGTATATTGTTAGAAGGTGAACAAAGAATGCTAGAGCTGGTAAGTGTATTGATAGTAAGGGTGGTGGAACTAATGTTAAGTTTGTTAGCGAGTTCTAACCAAGCGATGGGAGCAACAGTTGTGCGTCTGAGGTTGATGAGCCTGGAATACAAAATATGTTGCCTGTTAGGACAAAGGGGCACAGCAAGAAGCAGATTCAGAGTTGTGTTGAAAAGCAGTTGAAAAAGTCAAAGAAGTAGTTTCATATATTTCTTTGTTCTTTTATGGTCAGCAATTTGTTCTTTCATGGGGAATTGTATGTTCTTCTATAAAATTTTATATGATTCTTTACAGAGGAATAATATTTTCATACAAGTGTTATAAATATATAGTGAAAACAAATAGTATCAGGTAATAGTACATACAAGTTCTGATGTAAGAACAAAGAGTTACATTGAAATGAACAGTTATTCTGATGTAAGAACAAATAGTTACATTGAAAAGAACAAACATACAAGAACAAAAGAATATACAATCTAAAAGAACAAACAATGCATTCTAAAAGAAAAAACATACCATTCTTAAAAAGCAAACACGAAAGGACAAAAGAACAAATGTTTCTTTCTAAAAGAATAAAGAGTTACGTTGAAAAGAACAAACACAAAAAAACAAAAAAACAAACAGGCAGTTATAAAAAAATGAGATATAAGGAAGACAAACAGTGCCTTGTAACATAAAAGGTAACATGAATGAACAAAAACTTCATTGCCAAAAGGATAATAATTTCTTTGATATTCATATTTTCTTCATAGAAAAATATATACAATCTGCAAAGAAGCAAACAGTATAGATCCAAAAACCCTATATGAAAGGATAACAGTTGACCTAAAAGTTTGTTTCTCTACTACCCTATGGCTTGAAGAACTAGATTCCTTCTGGTGTTGTGCTCTGAAAGGAGAAGTTCGGCTGCAATCTTGATGCGATGAATCTTCATTACGTTATTTGGTCCCAAGTCATAATCAAACTGCTTCCCCTCATAAAGTTCCATGTGTCTACATGTGAAAATTCCGCAATCAACTGTGTTGAATAGATATTCATTTTTCTTGCCAGCTTTACGCATGATATCTTTCCAAAGTAGCTTCACATGTGAGCATTGGAAGACTGTTATTGGATGTTTGAGTTTGATATTGTTTTCAACAAAGTAGGAATTGAATATTAACATCTGAGACGAGAAAAAAAAACACAGATCTTTTAGAATAAAAGAACAAAAGGTAACATATAAAAGAACACATAGATTGATTAGAGATTGAGTGACTTACGATAGTACTTCTTATTTTCTCGTATCTTGCTTGTACTGTTTGTAGGTTGTCAATTGACTTGACTTTTCTTGCTTTCATATCAAACAGTATAATGAAGAAGTGTTCGTGTTGGATGATTTGAAAAAAAATCTACATCAAAGTAAAATTATACTTTAGATAACAATATAAAAATAATATAACTAACATAAGTGGAATAACAATAAAATATAAATTCTACCCGTTCATATTGTTCCAGTGGCTGTAAATTCTGGCTTGTAGTCCAGTTTATCAATGTTTCAATTCCCGCTTGTTTAATCTCCCCAATAACAGTTTTTTTATTTTTCTTTTGCTGTTTTGCATTATTCAGTATATTCAGAGCAGTGTACTTGTGGAAATGAGCAGAGAGACACGGAAGAAAAAACACCAACATGCAAAAGGATAAACAGAAGCATAAAAAAGAGCAAACAGTACCATGAAAAGAAATAGACAAGAATATCTAAAAGAACATACAAGAACAAACACTGATAGAAGAAAGAACAAACATAGAATTCTAAAAGGAACAAACAATAACATGTGAAAAAAAAAATGACGTAGAGCAGTGGTTTAGGATTACTGATAAAAGAGGAGTGATGAAAGTCCTTTTATTGTAAGGATTCTGGTTTTCCTTCTTATTTAGTAGGGTTGTCCACATGTGTACAATTTGTACTTCAACGCAACCTTCACTAAGTAATTTTGCAAGTGTGTCCGTTGGAACCGAATTACCAAAAATTTGAATCAAAGTTGAACTGCATATTATAAATCACAAGTAATTTACACAAGGGACTAAAAAAGAAACACGCCCTTCTAAAAAAACAAACAAGGCTTTCTAAAAGAACAAACACCAATAGACAAAAGAACAAACAAAGCTGGTTTCAAAACTTGTTTGATAGTATATTAAATTTGCAGGATTAATACCTGATTGAAAGGGCCTTATCCACAGCTTTAATTTCAAGGTTTGTAAGCTTTTCAGTAGGTGCATGTGTAGCATACTTTTTGATGAATTCATTTTGAATAAAGCTGATGTCTCTTGTAGACAGGGTAGCTATTTCTGGTTCACTAGTTTGTTCATTCAAAGTATTTGGTGGAGGCCTCAATATTGGGAGTTCAGTCAGGAGTTTTGATATGGGAGAGTTGGTAACAACATTATCAGTTGGAAAGTCTGACAGCAATGTGAAGTCTGGTATTTCATCCAAGTAATTCACAGGTTTTGCATAGAAAATGTAAAAGATCATTTGTAATGCAAAAAAAAAAAAAACAATCATTAACAAAATTAGTAGTGAGAGAATAGAACCTTACTCTTATTTCTCTCTACTTGTTTCTTGGTCTGAATAGTAATCGATTCTTGGTTAGAATAGTAATTAATAGTTTCTGCAACATCTTCATGTACATATCGTAAAAGAACAATTAGTAACTCATAAAAGAACAAAAAGTAACACATAAAAGAACAACCAAGAATGTAAAAAAGAACAAACAGTGAAGGCTAAAAGAATAAAAAAGTAACTCATAAAAGAACTTACGAGAACATACCAGCTGGTTGGCCTCCAAGAATTGATTCATGTTGTTCGTTCAAAATATTACCAGGCTTCAAATCATCACTGTCATGATCATGTTCCTCCAGATCATCAAAACATAAATCTCCTTCATCTTCATGTACATATGGTAAAACAACAATTAGTCACTCATAAAAAACAAAAAGTAACACATAAAAGAACAAACAAGAATGTAAAAAAAAAACAAACAGTGAAGGCTAAAAAAAAAAACTCATAAAAGAACTTACAAAAACATAAAAGAGAACAAACAGTAATAAAAGAAAGAACAAGCAAAAAAAAACATGCCAGCTTGTGTAAAAAGAGGAATGTAATCCTCTATGTCTTTGTATGTTTTTCTTCAACAGGATTTTCCAGAACTATGTCAACTCTTTGCTCCCCTGGTTGCTCTAGCTATTCTTCATGTTGTGCTTCATTGCCTCCTTACTTCCCTGGTTGCTTTGGCTGTGGAAAACAGTCATCATTTTCATCATTGTCATGATGATGTTGTTGTAGATCATCAAAACATAAATCTTCTTCATTTATCTGATCATCTTTTTCTTCCTTATCATCATCAAAGTCTCCTTTACGCATGCTCTCATAGCTGTGTCTTTGTGGTTGTGTGAATCGTTCTCTTGCACGTTCCCACAACTGTGTCAATTCATGTATTTAGTTGAGGGCAGTTGAACTGAACTGAGAGTCAGATGACCCTTCTTATACAGGTGTCCTCATTGCCATGTATTCAGCAATGGTTGTTGTCTGATCAGGGTAGGCATTCATGGCATTTGTCATGGCCTTAAACAAATCCTGATTGGCATCCGCAACCCTTTTTGCATACTGTAACACAGCATCAATAAGTTCCTCAAATCTTTCAACCTCTTGTGAGGCCGATTCTCCCTGTGCATTTTCCTCAACCTCTCTAGATGTGTTCTGCAAGTGCTCCAACCATTTTTGTCTGACAGTAGCAACTAATGTATCATCCGCCAACTAAACATAAAAAACAATAAGAATGAACAAAGAGTAATATGTAAAAGTATAGACAAGAACGTGGAAAAGAACTAACACTGATATAAAAGGTACAACTAACAGAATATAAAACAACAAGTGATACAACAAATAACAAACAGAGAATTCTAAAAGAACAAAGAGTAACATGTAAAAGTATAGATAAGAACGCAGAAAAGAACAAACACTAACATGTAAAAGAATAAAAAAGAACAAATAAAGAAGCCTAAAAGAACAAACAAGAAACAGATAATTCTAAAAGTACAGACAATGTGGAAAAGAACAAACACTGATACAAAAGGTACAACCAATAAAATATTAAACAATAAATGATACAACAAACAACAAATAGAGAATTCCAAAAGAACAAAGAGTAACATGTAAAAGAATAAACAAGCACAAATAAAGAAGCCTAAAAGATGAAACAGTAACATGTAAAAGAACAAACAAGAACAAACAAGAACAAAAAGTGTCACCTTTCCCAGTCCAAAGCAACCTACAGCTTTTTCTTGGTTGATTCTTCGAATGATTAATTTGTTGTCCCATCTAGACACTATTGGTATTTGCCTAGGAACAATTGGTTGACCCTTCATCCAAAATCTGTCAAAGTATAGTTGTTGCTAATGAACTTTTTAGAATTAGTTAGTTGTAACAATAGCGAGCTAATAATGTTATGACATGATAAGAGGAATACCTGAAGGAGAAGGATGCATCCACCAATGTTGGTCATTGAACTTTTCCGCTTGTATTTTTCAATTGATGAAACAAGGGAATCAATCAAGTACTGAGCCCAGTTCATATTCTTGACAAATGATAAATCCTCTGTTACTTTCACAACTTTCCATGTGTAGTCATTTGCTTTTGCTGTTGGAGCAACCAGATGTATAATAACAAAAACAATACAGTTCCTCTTGAAATTCTCCCTTCCCTCTTTGTCCTGAAGAATTGCTTCCTTTAGTTGCCTCGGGTGTGGGGATTTGCCACCAAATTGCTGCACCCAAGAAGCAAATAATGGGGGCTTGATCAAAATTTGGTGTGAAGAACATGTCATATGTTTGCACAGTGATCTGTCCAAAGGCTATCCAAATAATACATGGGCATTAGCAGCGTCAATCTCAATCTTCCTCTTGTTTGGAATACATAGAGTCAACGAGTTGCAGTCAAAGGCGGAGATTAAAAAGTTCATCAGCTCCTGCCTAATAATGATCCCGGGAATATGGAAAAGCTTTTCAAACCCAAGCTCCACTACAGCATTTTTTTGTTCAGGGTTGTTTGATATTATTTGCATTAGCTCATGAACTTGCAATGCAGAGCACTTGGGTGTAAGAGATGACCTGCAAACAATGCAAAAAAAAAAAATGGTTTACTCCAAGAGAACGTACAAGTAGGAAAAAAGAACAAACAGTGTCTTTTGTAAGCACAAACACTTAAGGAACAAAAAATGAACATATAAAAAAAAGAACAAATATTGCCTTCTAAAAGAACAAAGATATTCATCTAAAAGAACAAATATATCCTTCTGAAAGAATAAGCACCAGAACACAAAAGAACAAGAAGGCCTGCAAGTATAAGCACCAAAACACAAAAAATAATTAAGGTTTCTAAAAGAACAAAAAACAAACAAATCACAAAAGAAAACAAACATACCCTTCTAAAAGAGCAAACACGAAGGGGCAAAAGTACAAACAGTGCTTTTTAAAAGAACAAACACATGAGTAACAAAGAACCAACAATGCATTCTAAAGGAACAAACAGACACTTTTAAAAGAACAAACACAAAAGAACAAAAGAACAAAAGAACAAACAGGCACTTATAAAAAAAAAAAAAGATCTAAAGAAGACAAATAATGCATCCTCAAAAGAACAAACACATTCACCTTTGAAGGACATAGAAGAACATACGGATACCGTTAAAAGAACAAAAAGGAAAGATACCTTTAATGTTTGATTTCTTCTGGAAAAAGTACAAACGGTGCTTTCTAAAAGAACAAATACATGAGTAACAAAGAACCAATAATGCCTTCTAAAGGAACAAACAGACACTTTTAAAGGAACAAACACAAAAGAACAAAAGAACAAAAGAACAAACAGGCACTTATAAAAAAAATGAGATCTAAAGAAGACAAATAATGCATCCTCAAAAGAACAAACACATTCACCTTTGAAGAACATAGAAGAACATACGGATACCATTAAAAGAACAAAAAATGAGAGATAACTTTGATGTTTGATTTCTTTTGGCAAAAGTACAAACGGTGCTTTCTAAAAGAACAAACACATGAGTAACAAAGAACTAACAGTGTCTTCTAAAGGAACAAACAGACACTTCTAAAACCAAATTCAAAAGAACAAAAGAACAAACATGCACTTATAAAAAAAATGAGATCTAAGGAAGACAAACAGTTCCTCCTCAAAAGAACAAACACATTCACCTTTGAAGAACATAGATGAACATACGGATACCGTTAAAAGAACAAAAACGAGAGAAGCCTTTGATGTTTGATTTCTTTTGGCTTCTTTCCAATTCTTTTACTCCTCGTAGATGCTTCTAGTTCGTCTTTGACAACAGGTGTGATTTTCTTTCCTTTTTCTTGTTTTCCTTGTTCAGGAACTTCTATCTTTTTTTTTTTCTCGTTCTTATTATTGACATTCTACAGGGATTAAATACATTTATGGTGCAGAAAAACGACCAACAATGGAAGATGCAACATGTTAGATGGACAGGTGTGGAAAATGAAAAGTATTTATAGTTGATCACTAAGCGTTTCTGCATCTCGCGATCTCTTCATTGTTATGATTCTCCGATTTACACCAGAAATTAGTTTATCGTCGGCTAGGTTTTTCACAACGGAAGTTTAGCGGCTAGGACAGAGATTCTGTCCGGCATTTCAATGGAAAACGGAGTTAAGCAGCTGAATGTAAGTATGCAACAATGCATCGACAACGGAACAGAAGCTTCTTGGAAAAGTTGAATAGTTTCGGGTTTCGCCCTGCAGATATTTATTGGATGGCATAAGTTGTAATTTCACGAGTTTTGGACGTGGTGACATGCTCATAATTTCATAGAAATCATAGCGCGTTTGCTGGATGATAGTTTTTAATAGGTAGGGGTTGAAGTGACAGTAGTTATATAGTAAAAGGAAGGCTTATGACATAAGCCAGGTTTATACAATCAGTACTCTTTTTACTATACCTTACCTTAGACTAGGAGAATGAATCCTATATAACCGTAACTGATAAAAAAAAAACATTTGATTACGAGGATATTGGATAGTTATTCTCTAAATGCAATAAAATACATGATTATTGGGATTGTTAACTGTTCAAACAATTTGAATTGTTATAATTTTTTAACCAAGCACCCTTTTTCTTAGTTTTGAATTTCATTTTCTCATGCCAAACAGTTGACCGTGTTGGCTAGCATCAACTGACATGAAAAGAAAAACTCATATGACATGTAATGAGCTCCAAGAGGATGACCCCAAAGTTGTAAAATCTGATTCAAATGTGACTTGGAATAGTGTCCATGTAGGGCATGAAAGAAGACTTTCTGATCTGAATTCAAACTCATATGACAGAGCTGAAATAACATAGCTTATGATGATATGCCTCTTCAAGCGGAATGCTGGAACAACTGGGAGCCCCAAATGCAAAAACGAGGAACCATTTCATTGTGCAGATAAGCCAAACGTTTTGCTACGCCAGCAGCAACTTTCAACCTTGTAATCCAATCCAGGGCTACATCCATCAACAAAGAAACGGGATTTGTGATTGTTAAGGACAAGATAAAACATATAATTACATTGAGATGCTCGCAAAATGGTCCTTTATACCATGTACTGATCATAAACTAGTGGCTTTGCATCACCCTCATTACAAAATCCTACAACTTTAACAAGATTTGTATGCTCAGCTAATCTTGGTCTTGGTGAACCTTCCTCAACAAGAAATTTCCCATGACCAAGTTACGCGACTTTTTTTTTCCGATGGCAGTTCCCCAACTTTTAAACTATTAAAATATTTCATGTTGGTCATTTATTGGATTAAATCTATTAACTAAGAGTAACTGTATTTATGTAACATTAGTTTTTTAAAATTATTTTAAATTGTCTAATAATTTCCCTTTTAAAAATTTGAACTGGGAAATAATTTTTTACAATTAAATAATCTCTTGCATTATCAATATTTTCCATATATCAAATAGTTATTAGGTACAATGTATGTACTTATTATGTAACAACTTGTTGTTGGGTACAAAGTGTACTATGAAATTTTAAGTTTTATAAAATATTTAGTAGAACAAACTTTAAGATGAGTTTTACCATTTATTTAAATCTGTTTTATTTTTCAAATAGAAGTTATATTTAGCTATAAAGGTTTTTGAAGTACTAAGTTGAAATTTTAAATTTTATAAAATATTTATTATACTTGAGGTATTATTTGGCAGTAATATAGAACCTAAGGCAATGTGTTTGATGCAAAAGGAAAAACTTTAGTGGCAATCTAAGAGTTTTAGTAATTAAATATAAGTTTACATAAAAAAAATTACAAATAATACTTGATTTTGTAATATAAAATTACGGACGGGTAAGTTTGTAGCAAAAAATAAAATTTAGTGGCAACTTAAGGATTTTTTTAATGTTCTAGTCTTAATATAAATCCAATCAAATAGATAATTATCAAATTGGGTTTCATTAAAGGATTAAAATAACTTATAGTATAAGGGTAAAAAATCATTGAACATTTTGATGCCTTCGTGCTTTTTATAAACAATAGTCTTTGACAGGTCCTTTGAACATAAGTAAAGTGTATATAATTAGTACAAATTTATCTAGCATTTTGAATATTCAAAGTATATTAAAAAATTTTATTAATTAAATAAATAATATTTAGTATTATATTTCAAAATCAAAATTTTTAATAAATTTATCAAAAAATGGATTAGAGTTGTCAATTGGTGAATACTGTTGTTGATTTGCACAATTTACAAATTGCTAAAGCGTATTTAACATGCTTGGATAACAGACATACTAACAGATGTGACTATTGATAGGGGCGAACTGTAGGTTATTTAAAATAGAAGGGCAAATGTAAACATGCAGGCTAGGCCAAACGTCTGAGAGTTTCTGTAAATTTCCTTCTATCATATATGGTGGATGCTGTTGGAACCAGAATGTTATCCATCAAAGTTTGGAAAAAGTGAGTTAATTAAGATTCTATTCTTTTATTTTATATTGTTTACTTCATTTCAGTTTTTTTGACTTTATTTTGACTTGAAATTTATTTATCTTATTATTTGGAAAAAAAATTTTAAAAATTATATTTAAAAACTTAATTCTTGATTTTTCTAAACATAAATTTTAAAAAAATCAGCTAATAATGACATAAATAAATTTAAGCCAAATTTATGTAAAAAAAATAGAAATGGAGCAAATAATATAAAAGGAAGGCAGTATTTACTTATTTATTTATTTTTACTTTTTCCATTGTTTTGTTTACTTTTTTTTTACGCTACAGTTATAGTACTGAATTTCCATTTTTCCTGGTTCCTGTCTAGCCCCAATGTCAATGTCTAACAAGGCTTTCTAGCCTTGTTCATTACTGTAATAACCCAACCCAATTTAGTTTATTTTATTATTTTGGGTATTTAGGTTAAGGCCTAAAATAAAAAAGAGAGAGCAAGGGAAATAAAGAGAAAAGAAGTGGAAACACGAAAAGGGGAGGGAGAGACGGAAACAAGTTATAAAAAGGGAGAAATAAGAAATAATTAGGGTTTGGGTATTTATCTCACAATTTCATTTACCTATTCCTTTGTACTGAAGAAGTGGAACAAGAAACCATCAATTGAGGACCAAGTGGGGGCAATTTATGAATTTTTTTAGCAAAAGAAGAATCTTTGGTGAGTAATTGTTAGTTATTTTTCAATACATAGGCTAGCTTTTCTTTAAACTTGAAGAAAGGTTTAGGTTAATGACATGATTGATGATAATTTATTTTGATGATTGGAATGGTTAATTCATTATTAGGATTGTTTCGGATGAATTAGAAATAAATTTGGGGAGATTTTGGCTGGCATGGTGGAAATAAAAGAGTAGCAGGAGGTTCAAATCAGAGAAGACAAGGAATCGTGTTTCTGAGTATAAATTGGTATAATGACAGTTTAGCTCCTTGAGGCTTAGAGGAGGGTTAATTGACACACAATAGTATAAAATGTTACAACTTAGTCACTAGAAGTAGAATGGATATAATCGGGTTAATCACAGTGTCAGTCCCTAAGGCTTCTAACAATAATTTAGTGAATTCTTAGATTCCAAAAAAATTCATTTAGGTCACTATTACTAAGTGATTTTTGGTTATTTCTTGAATTGATTATATTTTGAGATAAATTTTTACATAATTATTTTAAGTGGCTAAACAATTATTTTAGGAGTTGGAAAATTGCATATTGAGGTAAGTGGCTACTACCATTTCTAAAAGAAAAAAACTAAATTGTTTTGATATTATGTACATATTATTTCTTCAAAATGTTAAGTTTTCCAACTTAGTAAATTTCAATATTTTGATTTAAAACTATTTTGCATTAAATAAATTTTTAATTAGAATAAGAGTTTTCAATTACAAGTTTTATTCTGAAATTGTTTTCCACGTGTTTTATTAATTTACTTGTTTATCTGCTTATTCGAATTTTATCTTATTTATGCAATATATTATGTTTGATTAAACAAGCTGAGATCATGTATGTTTTGATTATAATATTTTGTACTGAAATTTTATAACAATCATAATGTTCTAAATTTCTGTTCCGACTACGTTTTGGTGGGTGTTGGTTCTGTGCCCGTACTACTGGGAAAGTGTAGTTTTGGGCCCTTCACGTAGGGTATTCTGTTTTGTTATGTTCTGCAGTGCACTGCTTTTTAGACTAGTCCTTCAAGGCACTCGATCGTTGGCGATTCTGGACGCACTACATCGGTTTAAGTGTAATCATAGTGATCACCCCACCCACTCTGTTTTGAATTTCTGTTATGCTATTTTTCTCTGAACTGCTCTGTTTTGGTTAATGATTTTATTTACAAATATTATTTCTTTAGCTCTCAAAATTGCTATTACATTGATTATGTTCTGACTGTTCAAATATTTTTTGCTAAAGTTTATGTTATTATTTTACAAGAATTGTTTTATGCTTGATCCCTATATATTTTACATGTCATATTTCTGTTTTCAAAATCCGCCACTTGCTAGGCATTCGTGCTCACCCCATTTTCACCCCTCACACAAATCAGGAGTAGTTCGAGTTAGCTAGTCGGAACAACTACAAGACCAGTAGCAGTTCAAGACAATTAAAAGTATTTTGTTAGTACTACTATTAGAAATTTATTTATGTTTAGAAAACTCTTTGGATGTTGTTTCATTTCTTAGAGCTTTAATATCTTAGGTTAGGGACCTAAGATAAACCTAGGGACCTAAGGTCACTAGGTTCGATAAACCTAGTGACCTTAGGTTAGGGAAATGCTAGGCTTTTGTTGCGCTTAGATATCGAAAGATGATGGAGACTGCTATCATAGCGGAAAGGGAGCTAGGTCCTTTTGTCATGTCAAAAAAGGGAAAAATAAACCTAGGAGAATTTCAAGCAAACCATTTGAAAATGTAACAAAGAAACCAAAATTTGCACCAACTTATCATGGAGTTTCTATGCGTCAAGATGTGCCAAAATGTGACTATTGTGCGAAATTTCATTTTGGTGATTATTACTGGAAGACTGGCCGTTGCTTCCGTTGTGGAAAGAAAGATCATCTACTTGCCGATTGTAAACAGCCAGAGACCAGAAATCCCTATCAAAGCTTCCAGGCGATGAGTAATCTACCAGCTTCAAAGAAGCAAGATGAAAAAAGGGGTGTAGCAAAGCCGCAAGTTCGAAGTTGGATATATGCACTTACTCAGCAGGATGCAGATGAGTCTAATGCAGTTGTTTTAAGTACGGTGAAAATAGGTTTTGTTTATGCTTATGCCTTGTTTTATTCGGGTGCCAATTATTATTTTGCATCACCAAAGTTTGTAGCTCGATTGTCATGTGTGCTAAAGCCATTAAATTTTGAACTATCTGTCAAGACCCCTTTAGGAAAGTCTGTTGTTACTAATTTTATTTATAAAGGGTGTGTAGTCAAAATTGCGGAAAGAAATATGCCTATGAATTTGATTAGACTGGATATAATGGACTTTGATGTAATTTTGGGGATGGATTGCTTTATCGACAAACCATGCTTGGGTTGACTGCCATGAAAAGAGAGTAGTATTTCATGTTAATAATAAGCCAGAAGTCATCCTTTTTGACAATAGGCAATGCGTCCCAATTGGTCTTATCTCTGCTATGCATGCGTGTCGGTTGTTAAGAAAAGGTTATCAGTGATATCTAGCATTCATCGGAGATACTAGCCAACCTGAATTAAAGTTGGAAGACATTCCTATTGCCAAGAAATTTCCTGACGTCTTTCATGAGAAAATTCTTAGGTTGCCCCTTGATTGAGAGATTGAAGTTTCCATTAATCTTGAGTTGGGGACTACCCCAATATCTAAGACTCCCTACCGAATAGCACCTGCAAAGATGAAAGAGTTAAAGGTACAGCTGAAAAAGTTGCTCAATAAAAGGTACATTCAACCTAGTGTTTCACCATGTGGTGTGCTTGTTTTGTTCATGAAGAAGAAAGATGGAAGTTGAGGCTTTACATTAATTACTGTGAATTAAAAAAGGTGACTGTTAAGAACAAGTATCCATTACCTCGTATTGATGACTTGTTCAATTAGCTGCAAGCTGCACAAGTCTTTTCTAAAATTGATTTGAGATCTGAGCATCACCAATTGAAGATTAAGGCTAAAGATATACCCAAGACTGCTTTTAGAACCAGGTATAGCCATTATGAATTTGTGGTCATGCCATTTGGCCTAACGAATGCACTAGCTATTTTTATGACTTGATGAATCAGGTTTTCAGGCCTTATTTAGGCCAATTTGTTGTTGTCTTTATCAGTAATATTTTGGTCTATTCTAAAAGTCAAAAGGAGCATGAGGATCATTTGAGAATTATTTTACAAACATTAAGGGAGAATGAGTTATATGCAAAATTCAAAAAATGTGAGTTTTGATTGGAGAAAATTTCTTTTCTTGGCCATATAATTTCAAAAGATGGAGCGTCTGTAGATCCACAGAAAGTTGAAGTAGTGGTGAATTAGGCTAGACCCTCTAATATTACTGAAATTCGTAGCTTTCTTGGTTTAGCCGGTTATTATCGTCAGTTCGTTGAAGGATTTTCAACCTTGGCCATGCCTTTATACAAGTTGGTTTGAAAGAATGCTAAGTACGAGTGGACTGAAGATTGTGAAAAAAACTTCCAGGAGTTGAAGTGAAGATTAGTAACTTCATTTGTCCTTTACCATCCTATCTAGCACTGAAGGTTATAAAATTTATTATGATGCTTCACATATTGGTTTAGGGTGTGTACTTATGCAGAATGAAAGAGTTGTTGCGTATGCCTCTAGCAAGTTAAAGCCATACGAGAATAATTATCCTAAGCATGACTTGGAATTAGCTGTAGTTATCTTTGCCTTGAAGATCTGGAGACATTATCTCTATGGTATTTCTTGTAAGGTGTTTATTGATCACAAGAGTTTGCAATATATCTTTACACATAAAGAATTGAATCTAAGGCAGCGGAGGTGGTTGGAGTTGTTGAAAGATTCTGATTTGAATATTTGCTGTCACCCTAGTACGGAAAATGTTGTTGTTGATGCTTTAAGTCGTAAGTTCTCGGGGTCATTAGCTTCTTTACTTACTAATAAAAGAGTTATTCTTAATGATCTACAAAAGTTAGGAGTAGAAATTATAATAGATGGTATCTTTAACCAACTTTAATTGAGAGGATCAAAATTTCTCAGAGATCAGATGAAGGAATTAACAAGTTGAAAAAAAAAGTTGCACAAGGGTGGCATCCAGGATTTCGTATTCATGAAGGTGGATTTCTAAAGTTTGGTGCTCGGCTATACGTCCATAAAGCGTCCATAAAGATGAGGCTTTGAAGGAAGAAATTATATAAGAGGCACATAATACCCCTTACACTGTGCATCCAGGTGGAACTAAAATGTACAGAGACCTATGGGAGCATTTTTTGTGGCAAAGAATGAAGAAGGAGATTGCTAAATTTGTTGCGAAGTGTTAGATTTGCCAACAAGTCAAAGCGGAACATCAAAAACCTTCAGGACCTTTGCAGCCTTTTTCAATTCTTGAATAGAACTAGGAACACATCACTATGGATTTCACTATAGGACTTCCAAGAACTACTATAGGTAATAATGCTATTTGGGTGATTATTGATCGTTTATCTAAATTTGCCCACTTTTTGCCATTCCAAGAATGTGCAAGTTTAAAGAAGTTAGCTAAGTTGTGTGTTAGAGATATCGTCCGCCTACATGGTGCCCCATTATCTATTGTTTCAGATAAAGATTCATGGTTTGTCTCAAGATTTTGGGGACAATTGCAGAAGACCATGGGAACTCAACTCAATTTTAGCACTGCTTATCATCCTCAAACTGATGTCCAGTCAATCGAACTATTCAAATTCTTGAGGATATGCTCCAAGCTTATGTGCTAGACTTTGGAGGTAACTGGGATAATCATTCAGCGTTTATTGAATTTGCCTATAATAATAGCCATCAATCTAACATTGGAATAACACCCTATGAGGCATTGTATGGACAGAGATGCAGATCACCAATATGTTGGGATGACATAGATGATTGAAAAATTTTAAGTTCGGATATAATTACAGAGATGGTAGAGAAGAATCAAATTATTCGTGATCGTTTACGGATTGCACAGAGCAGACAAAAAAGTTATGCTGATATGAGAAAACAAATGTTGGAGTTTGAGGTTGGGGAGAGCGTTTACAAAATGAGTTATGAGGCTCAGAATACGTGGGAAATTAAGCCCAAGATATGTGGGTCCTTTTAAAATTCTAGATCGAGTTGGGGATGTCGCTTACAGAGTTGTACTGCTGTCATCTTTATCAGGAATGCACGATGTGTTCCATGTATCGATGCTACGTAAGCATTTGCACGACCTCGATCACATAGTTCAACATCAACCGATCAACATTATACCAGATTTAAGGTATGAGGAGTGATCGATGGAGATTCTTGATCAAGAGGAGAAATTACTCAGGAGACGCACCATCCCATTTGTGAAAATTCGTTGGGAAATACATTTTTTATCAAAAGCTACATGGGAACACAAAGAGAAGATACATTTTTGAGGATTAAACTTATTTTAAGGGAGAAAGATGTAATAACCCAACCCAATTTCGTCTATTTTATTATTTTGGGTATTTAGGTTAAGGTCCAAAAGAAAAAAAAAAGAGCAAGGGAAATTAAAAAAAAAAAAAAGAAATGGAAATATGAAAAGGGAAGGGAGAGACGGAAACAAGTTATAGAAAGAGAGAAATAAGAAATAATTAGGGTTTGGGTATTTCTCTCACAATCTCATCTACCTATTCCTTTGTATTGAAGAAGTGGAACAAGAAATCATCAATTGAGGACTAAGTGGGGGCAATTTGTGAATTTTTTTAGGAAAAGAAGAATCTTTGGTAAGTGATTGTTAGTTATTTTTCAATACATAGGCTAGCTTTTCTTTAAACTTGAAGAAGGATTTAGGTTAATGATATGGTTGATGATAATCTATTTTGCTGATTGGAATTGTCAATTGGTTATTAGGATTGTTTTGGATTGATTAAAAATAAATTTGGGGAGATTTTGGCTAGGCATGGTGGAAATAAAAAAGTAGCAGAAGGTTCGAATCAGAGAATAGGAGGAATCATGTTTCTAGGTATAAATTGGTATAATGACAGTTTAGCTCCTTAAGGATTATAGGAGGGTTCATCGACACCCAATAGTATAAAATGTTACAACTTCATCACTGGAAGTAGAATGCTGAAGGATATAATCGGGTTAACCACAGTATCAGTCCCTAAGGCTTCTAACAATACTTCAATGAATTCTTAGGTTTCAGAAACATTCATTTAGGTTACTATCAGGAAGTGATTTTTGGTTATTTCTTGAATTGATTATGTTTTGACATAAACTTTTACATAATTATTTTAGTGGCTAAATAATTATTTTAGGAGTTGAAAAATTGCATATTGAAGTAAGTGGCTACTACCATTTCTAAAAGAAAAAAACTAAATTGTTTTGATATTATGTACATATTATTTCTTCAAAATGTTAAGTTTTCCAACTTAGTAAATTTCAATATTTTGATTTAAAGCTATTTTTAATTAAATAAAATTTTAATCAAAATAAGAATTTTGAATTATAAGTTTTATTCTGAAATTGTTTTCCAAGTGTTTTATTAATTTATTTGTTTATCTGTTTATCCAAATTTTATCTTATTTATGCAATATATTATGTTTGATTAAACAAGCTGATATAATGTATGTTTTGATTGTGATGTTTTGTATTGAAATTTTATAACAATTATAATGTTTCAAATTTCTGTTCCGACTCCGTTTCAGTGGGTGTTGGTTCTGTGCCCGTACTACTGGGAAAGTATAGTTTTGGACCCTCCACGTAGGGTATTCTGTTATGTTCTATTCCACAATGTACTGTTTTTAGGACTAGTCCTTCAGGGCTCTCGATTGTTGGCGATTCTTAGACGATTCTGGACGCACTATAGTGGTTTAAATGTAGTCACAATGATCACTCCACCTACTCTGCTCTAAATTTTTATTCTACTATTCTGCTATGAATTGCTCTATTTTGATTAATGATTTTATTTACAAATATTATTTGCTCAGCTCTCAAAATTGCTATTATATTGATTATGTTCTGACTGTTCAAATATCTTTTGCTAAAATTTATGTTATTATTTTACAAGAATTGTTTTTTGCTTGATCCCTATATATTTTGTATATTGTATTTCTGTTTTCAAAATCTGCTATTTACTGAGCATTCGTGCTCACTCTGTTTTTATCCCTCACACAGATCAGGAGTAGTTTGAGTTAGCTAGCGGGAGTGAGTAAAAGACCAGCAGCAGTTCAAGACAATTAAAAGTATTTTGTTAGTACTACTATTAAAATTTTATTTATGTTTAGAAGACTCTTTGGATTTTTTTTTGATTTCTTAGAGCTTTAATATCTTATGGATTATGTCCCAATTTTAAGAATTGTAGTTGCTTTGCCACTTATTCTCAGAAGAAAATTTTATAAGTTTAAAATTATTTGGAATATACAGCCTTGCATGCTTAGGAAAAATTTATTTTCTTAAGTATGCGGCGTGTCATCGTCCCGAGACTTTTAGAGTGGGTTTTGGGGTTTGACAATTACTTCATTACTAATTTAAGAATAATTTGGCTTGTTCATTACTTTATCATTAATTTAAGAATAATCTTTTGCCCCTTATAATTTGGTTTGTTCATTACTTCGTCATTAATTTAAGAATAATCTTTTGAGATGATGAGGAGATTCTCAAATTCATATTTGAGAATCTTTTGTAAATCAGATGTCCTTGGAGCATGAAGAAGGAGATCGTTGGAAGCAAAGCTGGACAGAAACGTGCAGAAGGAGGACTCTTCCTTGTTGCACAAACAGTTGCTGGAAGATTTACTAAATCTGTTT
>KK900365.1:39728-64150 GCA_000696445.1 Aquilaria agallochum | reverse complement strand
AAGGAGTGGCAACTGCTGTATATTTGCTCAATTTATCACCTACAAAAGCTGTATGGAATATGACGCCCTATGAAGCATGGTTTGGATCAAAACCAACGGTGAGCCATCTGAAAATATTTGGATGCGTCTGCTATGCCGTAACTCTAGATGGAAGACACAAACTCGAGCAAAGATCCAAGAGGTACATATTTATTGGTTACTGTACCAATGCAAAAGCTTACAGACTTTTTGATCCAGATACCAAGAAGATTGTGATTAGCCGGGATGTGCAATTTGCTGAAGAGCGTAGCTGGAAAGAAGTAGCTCAAGAACAGACTGTAGCTTTTGAAGGCCCAATCGAAGAAGAGCAATCCACTTATGAAGTACGAGAAGAGAGATTAGCAACAGCAATCTCTCCAGTTGGAACTCCAGCTGGAACAACATCCTCAACATCTACCGAGTCCTCTCCAGAACCAGTTCAAAGAAAACAAAGATCACTGAGCGACATATATGCTGCTTCATTTTCCATGTTTGCAGGAGATCCTGTAAATGTCGAGACTGCCATACAAAGTGAAGTATGGAGGGCAGCCATGCGAGAGGAAATAGGCGCTATTGAAAAGAACAACACATGGGAACTTGTTGATCTTCCTCTAGACAAACACGCCATTAGTCTAAAATGGATTTACAAGACAAAATATCTTCCTGATGGAAGCATTCAGAAGCATAAGGCCAGATTAGTAGCCCGNTCTTCCACCAGTGGACGGCCTCTTGGAACAGTATCCGTGGTGGGGATGCCTGGCGTGGGAAAGACCACGCTCGCAAAGCTAGCGTTGGATCATGAGCGATTGAAATCCCAGTTTGATCCTAGAATATGGGTTTGCGTCTCCGAGACTTTTGATGCCAAGACCGTCCTAACGCAGATTCTGGAATGTCTTACTGATGAAAATGTTGCCTCCTTCGAAAGCATGCAGAAGATACTAATGAAGCTCCAGGAGAAGTTAGAAGACAAGAAATATCTTCTTGTCCTCGACAACGTATGGAACAGGGACAAGACGAAATGGAATGATCTCTTGGATTGTTTGTCAGGGATAACCAAGACAACAGAGAGTGCCATTCTTGAAACTACACGGCATAAGAATGTGGCGGCGACGATGGGTTCGCTTCCCGAGTACACACATGAACTTGCAAAACCGGAGGATGAAGAGTGTCGGTCCATACTTAAAGTAACCCAGTAGTTCTTCATATGTGCCTTTTAATAATTTGGAGAAAATTGGTTGCAAAGGTTCTCGGAGGAAGCATGATGTGAATATATAGGCTTCAGCCTTAGAACATACGTATCTAGAGTTTATCATTTCATAAAGGATAGCCTATATGGTGTGGGCAGGTGTTCCATTGATTAGTTCTAGATTTGGATCGTTACAAATAGTATTAGAGCAGACCTAGGACCGTGATGATGTGGCATAGTGGGTGTGCACATGCATCGTCTATCGGGGCTGATCCTGGATTTGAAAGACAACTTGGCCAGGGGCTAAGTAATCCGATTAGAGAGATTACTTGGTCTGGAAAACTAAGTAATCCGATTGACCACAACAAGGACGTTGGGAACATAAAGGGGGAGTTTTTAACACACTTATATCTCAAATGGATAAATTGTAAGAAGCTTTATGTAGATATATAGGCTTCAGCTCCAGAATATAAGCATTTAACGCTTATTCTTTTATAAAGGATAACTCATGTGGTATAGGCAGGTGTTCCATTGACTAGTTTTGTACTTGGATTGTTACACTTGCTTTAGTTATCTTGTAGTTCTAATTCAAATAAAACAGGTATATATCTTGTGGCAATATTTTCCTTATACCATTGAAATTTTCAATAAAATTAATACAGGATCATTTTATATTCAAATTTTTGTATAAAATATATCTATATAATCATTTTTGAAAAAGATAATATCATAATATTTAATTTAACATTTATTTGTATGTAAAAAATTGGGGCTTAAACTACCTTGTGTCACCATCATATTACATCAAAGGGTTAGAAGTATGTGCAGTAAACCATATGAAAAAGTTTATAGTTATTTTACTAAAAAAGAAAATGTATCACGTGATAGCTTCACAATGCCTCTCATTAAGAAAAAAAATCAAAATTACTCTTCGATATATCATGTATATATATATATATATTAAAAAAAATTAAAATCAGCCTTCAATTTTAAAATAAATATCAAGTGACTCTTTAACTTAATGAGAGAGATTGTGGAACTGACACATGGCACATCTTAAGTATTTAGTAAATTAACTGCAAAATAATTCTGGTATTACTACTAACTTAGAATAAATAAATTTGTAGTATAGTAGTAGAAATCAGGTCGGATCCAAGGAAAATTTTTATTTGAAAGCTTCCTCATAGAAAAGTTAGAATAAAAGATTGGAGGGGATTGTTTGCACTAAAAAAATGAAAAAAAATAAAAAAAAATGATCAGCGAACAAAAATTAAGAAACCTATCAAGTAAGAAACCAACAAAATAATCAAAAATTTAAACCTTGGCATCAGTCAACATCCACCACCGAATTCCTACAATTGATTATCGATGCATAGATAGATCAATCAAGACTTTGAATATTCATCGTTGGAGCTATCTTTCTACCTCCCCTTAGTCGTAGTTAATCAGAAACAAGCGATCTAATTAACCATAATTACTAAACAACCTAAGACAAGCGCTTTGATTTAATTTAACAATTGCATTAAAAATTAACGAGATCGATGAAACTAAATAATACAAACACAAGCGGTTGTAATTAATTTATTTAAATGTTCTTCCTAAGACCTAATGATTTCTGACGTAACAAATCATTAAATCTCAATTGCTTCATATATTAGAGAAATCAAACAATTATGGATTTGATTTCTAACCCAGCTGTAGATTGAATTCGAATAACAACTAGTAGGCTTCCTAGCATATAAACGAAACAATCATAAAATTAATCATAAAATAAATATCCAATACTCAAAATATCAATTGATGAATAAAAACAATTTTGATCGAACAGTACTTAAGAATTCGGGATTTTAGTTTTCTTCAACCATGAATAAAAAGATCACTAAAAATAAAGGAAAAACAAACTAGAAAAGACAGAGTTGGGGAAGAGCCCCCATGCGACAGCCCTTGGTCCCCTTAAATATAATTAACCTAATCTGGTTAAATCCACAAATCTTCCTAAACTTCCTATATTATTACAAAAGTGCCCCAAACAAATAAAAAGATTCAAAATAACTAGAAGGTTTCAAAGCTATCAGCCAAACAATGCTCAAAAACATCAATAGCAACTTCAAGCTAAGATTCAACCTTGATGAAATTATTATTTGTCAAAACTCAAAGCATGAAAGTTTTTAGAGCTCTTTCTTAGCTTCGAAACGATACTTGAATCACATGAAATGGACATTTACAGTCAAAGATATGCCCAAAATACCGCAACTGCTTTCGAACCAAGGATGACTTGCAAATCGCAACTTTGAAGTTAAATTTAACGCTCTTAACATGCAAACTGGGTTTCATAGTTTAGATGTGATTTGTAGCTCCGAATTTTATCTTTCCAATGAATTAAGAATCACTTAATTCTGATCTCTGTAGCTCAAGATATAATTTTTCTACCGGAACATCGCCAATCTGTCAAAATCCTACAAGAACACAACCAAATTAAAACATACGAAATTGCAAATTAAATTCACTTTTAATCAATTGAGTCCAGATATGCTCTAAGCTACAAAACATACTCAAAATATATCTTTAAGGTTCAAATGTATAATTTTGTATGATTTATAGAGAGAAATAAATATAATAAATATAAGCTTATCACACATCTTAATTATTTAGTAAATTAACTGTAATTTTTGTAAAGTGGTTTACTGCATATACCCGACCCTATGATGAAATGTGATGGAGACACATGGCAGTCAAAACCACAATTTTTTACTTACAAAGAATTTTGAATTAAATATTATGATATTATATTTTTCTAATTATTATATAGATATTATTTGATACAAAAATTTGAATATAAATTATCAAATATTAATTTTATTGAAACTTTCGATGGCATAAGAAAAATTATGCAACCAGGTAAATACATATTTTATTTGAATTATATCTACAAGATATAGATCAAGACTTTTAAATTTAAAATTATCATTAGTTTTTTAAGAAATTGATGGATAATTTCCTATCATATTTTGATTTAAAATCCATAACATTTTTCTTATGCTACTAAAATTTTCAATAGATCCACGATACTTAATTCAGCACTTCAAGTTACTATGATAAAAGTTTTCTTTTGTATCCTAACTTATTAGCATCAAGCTTTATGTTGTGCTTGATGAAGATTAAAAATTAAGTTAGATTTTGAACATGAAGATTATTTACTTTTAAAATATTTTCATAATAATAATAATTATTATTTATTTTATTTTTTAGGCCGTATAAGAAAAAAAATCCAAAAAAATTAAATAATTTATAAAAAAAATATTAAGCCTTAATATATAAAAGGCTTTGATTTCATATTTGGCTTATACACATTTATTTCTTCCAATGTGGGAAGCTTAATAGGTCGTGATTTTTTTGACATGGAGGCTGATAAGATAAAACCAAGTTACCGGAAGAATCTTTACAAAATAGCTAAAATATGGTCATTGGATCATATTTTTATTAAAAAAACAAAGGATCATGAAAATATTATCTGATTAAAAAATATAATGCAAAAGAATTTAAACAAAGTTGATTTAAATTAAAATAAATTATTCTTCAAGTAAGATGTAAAGAAATATATTTAATACCTCAAAATTATACTTCAAATTATCTGTTTGAAAAATATTTGTTCTTTGAAGTTGAGCTAATGATATATCTAAAATTTAATACAAAGTGCTACCACTGACTAAATTCATCATAGTGATCAGGCACCATATATCTTGTATTCTTTTACATATTGTTAGTCTAGACCTATGCTAGACAGTCAATTTTTTAGATCATTCTTTATAATTTAAATCCATATATATTATTTTCAAGAACTAAAAATATATAGAATTTTGATGCAACATCAGGCATATAAATTAGCTCTAAAAATAAAAGCAACCATTATGGAGCAAATATGGAATAATATTTTTAACATACACATCCCTTTAAAGATATCTGAGCTTGACTCAAATTTTTTTATTAGTCATTTTTTAAAATATTCTAAAAATAATATTATGAAATATTAAAATATTTCTAACAGCAAAAATTTCAAATTTATCTACCTTTTTTTAGGGAAGACAAAAGTTTCAAATTTATCTATTCTTTTGTTAAAAAATTGATGAAGTGAAACTCAAATTCAAAATTTTAAAAAGTAAGTAGTAATCATGATAAGGTCTAAAATTTTCTCTTGATCTGATCAAATATTATATCAACAAAAACTTTCAAGCTTTGAAAATCTTCCATTTTTTTAATTGAACAAAGCTCTATTACATGATAAAAAAAAAAGTCTCAAGTTTTAGTAAATGTTACACTATTTTTCTTTTTAATCAAAACAATAGTATATTTTTGCGGTACAATTCTTCTAGGTAGAAGAAGAAAATAAATATTAGATAATTTTATATTCAAATTTTTGTATCAAATAATATTTGTATAATCATTTCAAAAAAAGATAATGTCATAATATTTAATTTAAAATTTTTTTGTAAGTCAAAAATTGTGTTTTTGGCCAACATGTGTCATTATCATATTGCATCAAAGGATTAGTGGTATGTGTAATAAATCATGTGCAAAAATTAGCAGTTAATTTACTAAAAAAAGAAAGTGTGCCACATGTCAGCTCCACAATCTCTTTCATTACCCTTAGATGCATATTGCTATATTGCTATATATATATATATATATAATTGGAAGTAGTATAACTTCTATGTGCTGCTGCTAAAACTGCAATTGGAAAAAAAAAACTTGTATATATATAGGATTATAGTAGTGAAAGGGTCCTTAATAAGATTATAATTGGAGGTAGTATAACTTCTATGTGCTGCTGCTGAAACTGCAATTGTAAAAAATAGACTTGTATATATATAGGATTATAGTAGTGACAGGGTCATTGTTAGGGCTGGTCTAGCTTTCCATATTGAAATAGGAAATAGAATATGTAAATAATTAAGATTTCCAACTCAGCCTTAATAAGTTTTCCGTGGTAAAGGCTTAGTTTCATGCCACAATTATTTAAGAGTTGAAATTTTAGATATTCAATGCTTAATAAACAGGATAAGGAATTAACGAAATAATTTATTGTGCTAAGTATGGTAAAATTCTGGTAGTGATTAATTAAAAAATAACTGTGATAGGTAAGTAACTATATGACGGGCTTATAAATAGTTTAGATCATATAAACATGATAATTATTGGCCAATTCTTGTGTGCGCCAAGTGCACATGCGTGCCATTTGACATTCAGCTGGCTTATTTACATCCGTGTCATTATTACATTTTTCATTTATAATTACAAGTTTGCCATTATTTATACCTATTTCCTCTTTCTGTTTTTTGTTTGTCGTTTCTTGAGAATTAGTTGCTCTGCTTCTTCTTCTACTCCGTTTCTTCTTCTAGCTTTGTCTTGCGACTTTCGGGTTGCATCGATCTTTCTTCGGTGTGGATTTCGATCTTAGTTTTTTTCTCTGCTGTTGAAGGACAAGTTTCAGAACTCTTGTTTTGATGGAGGTGTTTGCTTGTGGACGGTAATAGATCTAGATCTGAATGTTTCTCCTGCTCTGTCGTCCGACGTTATTTGCTCTGTTAATTTAGGTACAAACTAGTTCTTATATTTATTTGTGTTTCGTTTGTGTAGCTCACATTTGGATTGTCTTTTCACGTTAGATTTGTTTTTTTAATATTAGGCTTAGTTCCTTCTGCCTCAGTTTCTGGTGATTTAGGTTATGGAGTAGATGTTCGATCTTTGATATCTGCTGTTGAAGGATCTTATTTGGTTGCATTGTTCAATTCTTTGGCGATCTCATGTGGTATTCCTGTTGAAGGTACATGTTCTTTTTTACAGTAGTATATGCTCTTTTTAAGAATATTGTTTATTCTTTCTAATACTACTGTTTGTTCTTTTCTATTTTAGATTGTTATTTTTTTGTTTTTTATATTGGTTTTATATATATGCTTTTTGTTCTGTCACGTTTGCTTTTATGAGTTGGCCTTGATTTTTTTATGGTTCACAGTCTGTTGTCTTTACAGAACTGATGTTTTGGGCTTTTATGTTCTTTTCTTCATTAGTGTTTGTACCTTTCTACAGAAATGTTTGTACCTTTGTGCTTTAGACCTTGTTCTTCTATTTTTTAATATTCAGTTTATGTGTTTAGCCTTGCTCGTTTATGCTACAGAGTTTGTTCTTTTAAAAATGCATATGTTCTTTTTTATGTTAGACTTTATTCTTTTTGCATGTTGTATATGTTCCTATAATGGAGCTGCATGTAGTTATTCTGAAGATGATGGATTTGAACGGATTGATATGACTGGTATGGAGTTTAGCGGTGAGGATAAAGCATATGAGTATTACAGGAAGCATGGTCTTAGCCATGGTTTTGATGTAAGGAAGACTAGGCTTCGTTGTCGGGTAGATGGGTCTTGTTGTGGAAAGGAGTTTTGCTGTTCTTGTGCTGGTGAAAAACATAGTTCTGCGATTTATGGGAGTCATAAAAAAGCCATTTTTCGTTCTAATTGCAGGGCATTTGTGAGGTTTAAAATTGATATGAGTGGTACTTGGAAGTGTGATAGACATGATAAGCAGCATAGTCATCCATTTGTTCCATAACATCAGACTCATTTTTTGCATGCTGCGAGGTATATAGATGTTAGTAAGAAGAATATGTTGATGTCTTTCATGCAAATTGGTATTCGAGCTATAGATGCATTCAGGATAATGTACCAAGAATGTGAAGGTATTGAGTCTGTTGGGTTTACGAAGAGGGATTTATACAATTTTTTTACTCGTACCATGTATTCAGCAATGGTTGTTGTCTGATCGGGGTAGGCATCCATGGCATCTTTCATGGCCTTAAACAAATCCCGATTGGCATCCGCAGCCCTCTTTGCATGCTGTAACATAGCATCAATAAGTTCCTTGAATCTTTCAACCTCTTGTGAAGCCGATTCACCCTGTGCATTTTCCTCAGCCTAAAAGAATAAACAAGAACAAATAAAAAAGCCTAAAAGAACAAACAATAACATGTACATATGGTCAAAGTACAGACAAGAACGTGCAAAAGAACAAAGAGTAACATGTAAGAGAATAAACAAGCACACAAAAAAAGATTCTAAAAGAACAAACAGTAACATGTAAAAGAACAAAAGAAAACAAATAAGAAGAAAGAGTGTCACCTTTCCCAGTCCAAAGAAACCTATAACTTTTTCTTGGTTGATTCTTTAGATGATTAATTTGTTATCCCTTCCAGACACTCTTGGCATCCACCTAGGAATAGTTGGTTTGCCCTTCATCCAAAATCTGTCAAAGTATAGTTGCTGCAAATGAACTTTTTAGAATTAGTTAGTTGTAACAATAGCGAGCTAATAATGTTATGACATGATAAGAGGAATGCATGAAGGAGAAGGATGCATCCACCAATGTCGGCCATTGAACTTTTCCGCTTGTACTTTTCAATTGATGAAACAAGAAAATCAATCAAGTACTGAGCCCAGTTCATATTCTTGACAAATGATAAATCCTCTATTACTTTCACAACTTTCCATGTACAGTCATTTGCTTTTACTGTTGGAGCAATCAAATGTGTAACAACAAAGACAATAAAGTTCCTCTTGAAATTGTCCCCTCCCTCTTTGTCCTAAAGAATTGCTTCCCTTAGTTGCCTCGGATGTGGGGATTTGCAACCAAATTGCTGCGCCCAAAAAGAAAATAAGGGGGTTCGATTAGAATTTGGTGTGAAGAACATGTCATATGTTTGCATAGTAATCTGCCCAAAGGGTATCCCAAATAATACATGGGCATTAGCAGCGTCAATCTCAATCTCCCTCTTGTTTGGAATACATAAAGTTAACGAGTTACAGTCAAAGACGAAGATTAAAAAGTTCATCAGCTCTTGCCTAATAATGATCCCGGGAATATGGAAAAGCTTTTTAAACCCAAGCTCTACTACAGCATTTTTCTATTTAGGGTTGTTTGATATTATTTGTATTAGCTCATGAACTTGCAATGCAAAGCACCTAGGTGTAAAAGATGACCTGCAAACAATGAAAAAAAAAAAGATTTACTCCAAGAGAATGTACAAGTAGGAAAAAAGAACAAACAGTGCCTTTTGTAAGCACAAACACTTAAGTAACAAAAAATGAACATGTAAAAGAATGACCAAACATTGCTTTCTCAAAGAACAAATATGCCTATCTAAAAGAACAAACATAGCATTCTAAAAGAACAAGCACCAGAACACAAAAGAACAAGAAGGCCTGCAAGTTTAAACACCAAAACACAAAAAATAATTAAGGTTTCTAAAAGAACAGAAAACAAACAAATCACCAAAGAGAAACAAACATACCCATCTAAAAGAGTAAACACGAAGGGACAAAAGTACAAATGGTACTTTCTAAAAGAACAAACACATGAGTACCAAAGAACCAACAATGCATTTTAAAGGAACAAACAGACACTATTAAAAGAACAAACATGCACTTTTAAAAAACACGAGATCTAAGACAGTAAAACACTGTCTGCCTTCTAAAAGAACAAATACATGAGTACCAAAGAACCAACAATGCCTCATAAAGGAACAAACAGGCACTTCTAAAAGAACAATCACAACAGAACAAATAGGCAATTTTAAAAAACACGAGATCTAAGACAGACAAACAGTGCCTGCTTTCTAAAAGAACAAACACATGAGTACCAAAGAACCAACAATGCCTCCTAAAGGAACAAACAGGCACTTCTAAAAGAACAAACAGGCAATTTTAAAAAACACGAGATCTAAGACAGACGAATAGTACACTATTAAAAAATAGTCTTTTTCCAACTGCCATTTCCAATGGCTTGCCGTTGGAAATTTGAAGTTTCCAACGTGAAACCGTTGGAAACCAAGCAATTGGTAATCAATGCATTGGAATTTCAGATTCCAACGGCCTAGATGAGAGCAGTTGGAAAATTAGACGTTGGAAATTTTTAACAGCTGTAATAAATTTTTTTTTTTTTTTCACATCTTGGCAGTTGAAAAAATTTCCAACTGTCTAACTGCTTAGGCAGTTGGAAAAATTTCCAACTGCCTAACTACTTAGGCAGTTGGAAATTTAGCCTTTCTTTCCAACTACCTAGGCAGTTGGAAGTTTAGCCTTTTTTCCAACTGCTTAGGCCGTTGGAAACTTTTTATACAAATGTAAAAAAGAAATATGTATATATATACAACATATATTTTAATGTTAAATTATATTTTATATTTTATAAAATGACAAAAAAAGTAAACTAATTATATCTTATATTACACAAAAAAATTCAAAACAAGTCAAAAAATCACAAAATTATAAAAAATAAATAAAAATACAGAAATAATAAAATCAAAAAAATTACATAAACAGAAAAAAATAAGAAAAATTATACTGAAAATAAATATACACATATAAAATAAAACACAACAAATACAACAACAGATCCCAAAATTGAAAAAACCAAGAAGAAAAATTAAAATGTCAGTCTGAAAATGCGGCGGTTGGGGATGGTGGTGGAGCAAGGAACGACGGCGATGACCGGATCTGGGTGCGAGCAACGACGAGCAAAGGAAAACGACGGATCTAGTGCAGATCTAGGCGATGACCGGTGAGGGGAGCGCAGCGACGAGGCCAAGAACGGAGAGAGGCGAGACAAAGAGAGCACAAAACGGAGAGAAGCGAGAGCGAAAAGAGCAGAGGGAAAGAAGACAGGCGAGGGAGAAGTCCAAACGGAGAAGAGGAAGAGGCAACGCGGGCGGATTTGGTGCGTGCGAGCGCGACGGATCACCGGCGGATTTGGCGCGAGGTGAGCCAAGGTGGTAGGCCNGGCCGACGACGAAGAGCCAGATTGTGCAGAGAGAGTGAGCAACGAAGTAGAGACTGCGACGGAGCAGAGATAGCCTAGGCGGTCGGTCGGCGATGGAGAGGGAAAGCGAGCAGAGAGAGAAAGCGAGAGCGAGGAGCAGAAGAGAATTTTTCGGTGAAGAGCAGATGCAGAGGAGAATTTTTCGGTGAGGAGCAGAGGAAACGAATGAGAGAGATGAGGGAGAGACAGACCGTAAGCGGCAGGGAGTGGAAGAGATTGTGGTTGATTAGGGCTAGGTTAAGTTAAGATGTATATATAAGGGCTATATGGGCTAGGCTTTAATATTTGGGCTGGGATATAATATATATGGGTTAAGTTATATTATAGTATAAAATAAATGTTACATACATTATATATATTAAATATTATAATATGTTTATATACATTAATATATATGTTACACATATTATAATATATAAAACACTGTACTATAATATATATGATAGATTAATATATGTAATATATATGTTAATATATATCATATATATGATACATTAACATATGTGATACATACATATATCATATAATAATTATAATAATAATAATAATAATAATAATATATTTATGTATATGTTATTATGATATGTATTATAGAATGTACAAAAATATACTAAGTATAAATATAATAATAATGTGTAAGATATATATACATATTAATATATATGTATTATGGTAAATATATATAAATATCAATATCAATGCAATATAAATATGCATACATATAAATGTGTGTGTATTTTCCAATGGCCTAGGTAGTTAGAAAAATAAAAAAAAATTTAGGCAGTTGGAAAAGTAAAATATATAAATGTGTGTGTATCTTCCAACTGCCTAGGCAGTTGGAAAACTAAAATATATAAATATGTGTGTATTTTCCAACGGCCTAGGCAGTTGGAAAAATAAAAAACATTTCCAACTGCCTAGGCAGTTGCAAAACTAAAATATATAAATGTGTGTGTATTTTCCAACGGCCTAGGCAGTTGGAAAAATAAAAAAAAATTCCAATGGCCTAGGCAGTTGGAAAAATAAAAAAAATTCCAACGGCCTAGGCAGTTGGAAAAGTAAAATATATGAATGTGCGTGTATTTTCCAACGGCCTAGGCAGTTGGAAAAATAAAAAAAAAATTCCAAAGTGAAATATATGAATGTGTGTGTATTTTCCAACTGCCTAGGCAGTTGGAAAAATAAAAAAAAATTTCCAATGGCCTAGGCAGTTGGAAAAGTAAAATATATAAATGTGCGTGTATTTTCCAACGGCCTAGGCTGTTAGAAAAATAAAAAATTACCAACTGCTAAAAATAGTTTCGCCGTTGGAAACAATAAATATTGAGATGCACAATTAACTTACATATTTTCCAACAGTTTAGGCCATTGGAAACGTGCCCGTTGGAAATTTTTCAACACTTCCAACAGTCAAGCAGTTGGAGAATTTTTTTTCACAATGATCAATTTTTTTCTACAGTTTCCAACGGCCTAAAATGTTGGAAATTTCCAATGGCCAAGCCGTTGGAAAATTGCCCGTTGGTAAAAAAGGCTTTTTTAGTAATGGTACCTCCTCAAAAGAATAAACACATTCACATTTGAAGAACATAGAGGAAAATACGGATACCGTTAAAAGAACAAAAATGAGAGATACCTTTCATGTTTAATTTCTTCTAGCTTCTTTCCAATTCTTTTACTCATTGTAGATGCTTCTAGTTCGTCTTTGGCAACCGGTGTGATTTTCTTTCATTTTTCTTGTTTTCCTTGTTCAGGAGCTTCTCTTTTTTTTCTCGCTCTTATTATCGACTTTCTGCAGGGATTAAATACGTTTATGGTGCGAAAAAATGACTAACAATGGAAGATGCAACAGGCTAGATGGACAGGTGTGGAAAATGATAAGTACTCACAGTTGCTCACTAAGCGTTTCTGCATCCTGTGATCTCTTCATCATTGTAATTCTCCGATTTACACCGGAAATCAGTTTATCATCGGCTAGGTAGGTTTTTCAGGATGGAAGTTTAGTGGCTAGGGCAGAGATTCTATCCGGCGTTTCAACGGAAATTGGAGTTGAGCGGTTGAATGCAAGTATGCAACAATGCGTCACCGACGGAACAAAAGCTTCTCAGAGAAATTGAATTGTTTCAGGTTTCGCACTGTAGATATATATTGGATGGCATAAGATGTAATTTCAAGAATTTAGGACACAGTGGCACGCTCGCAATTTCATAGAAATCGTAGCACGTCTAACGGATGATAGTTTTTAATATGTAGGGGTTGAAATGATAGTAGTTATATAGTAGAAGGAAAGCTTATGGCATAAGCCAGGTTCATGCAATCAATACTCATAATTATTTAATGACTTCTCCGAACACTGTTGCCTAGAAGTTATTTTTTCCCTTTTCGGACATTCGACTTCCAACCTGGACTTTTCTTTCACCCTATTAATTGAAAAATTGTGTTCTTTTTGGCCCTTTTAAATGGTAACAAATCATCATATTGGGAGTTCGGTAATGAATCAGATATCAAAATTTAGGTTATTAATATTAAATAAATTCATAATGAAAACTAAGCCACTTCTTTAGCATTAGGGTTAGTGAATTTAGTTCAATGTTAGTATTCTTATTGATAATGTGCATGCATATTTACAACTTTTTTTTCACGTCCCCTTGTCTTCGGTTTAGTTTAATTTTTAAAACATTAAAAGACTACTATTAACCGATAAAGCAAAA
Source organism: Aquilaria agallochum (assembly GCA_000696445.1). Taxonomy (NCBI): domain Eukaryota; kingdom Viridiplantae; phylum Streptophyta; class Magnoliopsida; order Malvales; family Thymelaeaceae; genus Aquilaria; species Aquilaria agallochum. The sequence continues at coordinate 50,374 of KK900365.1, read as the reverse complement.
TAATGTGTTTTCATACTAAAACACGGAAGCGAATGCTTAAAAAAGAANCCGGCGCATGTGAAGATTTATGAGATTTCAGTTTAACAGGAGAATAATGATTGTGTCATTTTAAATTAGTTTCACGAGGCAATAGTAGGTTTTCGGAACTAAGAAGACGAAAGAAATTTAATAAACTAGAATCTACATTCGTCTATTATATTCTTGCTCAAAAACTTTAGAGAAAACATTTTTAAGTTAATTGACATGAATAGAGAAAAAGAAAAAGAAAAAGCACAATCTTAAGTATAGTGGTAAAAGAAAAACGGTGAGTGAAAAAAGAATCAAAATGATTGAAGTAGGCTCATTTTTCATGCGCTGCGCTAATTGCCTAATGCATTAACTGGCAAAAAGAATCTTCGGAATTCAATCAGAATTTGCGCATAACTATAATTGTGGTTAACTTGTTAAGTTTAATATTTGTGTAAAGTTGGCATTTCACTTATAAAATGGATCTAGCTGAAATTTTTACGTGGTATAAATTGGGTAAATTATTTTTCACCCTAACTTTTTCATGTTATTTTAAATGGATTCTTGATCTTCATTTTCTCTTCTTAAAGTCTCAAGTATATCAGGTTTTATTCTAGTTGCCGTCCTTCATTAATTTCATAGTTAAACTTAATAGAATTTCTGAAAAAATATTTTAATCCCTACATTTTCTTCCCACCAAATCCATCTTTATCTTGTAAATCTAACACTCTCTCTTATTCATTCCAACTTCTTAAAAAAAAATTGAATTAGAACAAGAAAATCCTGAATGGCAAACAGGGAAAAACTGCCATTCATCTTATCATGAGGAACAAATCACCCATTAAAGTATTTTTTTAGGCAAATCACTCACTAACGTTTACGGAGGGTGCAAATAAGCCACTACTGTTAAACACAACTATTTATAAGTCGATGTGGACTATTTTTATGATGTGAATCCTAGATGAAAGTGAGTCAGATTTGGGCACAAAACATGGTCTTTTTCTTTTCCTATTCCCGCGAACTTCTCTGCCAAGTCAAATTGTATCATAGCAAGAAATCTGAAAAGGAGTGGCCACGCTGACTGGAAAATGCACACTGACTTGAAACGAGACAATGTTTAAGAAAAGAGAATGCACGATTTGAATATTAATTTGCAGTCAAAAGGAGCAGGCAAGGGTTTATATTCAAGGGCAAAAACATCACAAAGAGGACTGCCAATCGCTGGGGCACTTTGCAATGAAAAGGTATACAAGATGACAAACCATGTATCATGTCTAGATTCTCACGTGATACTTAATTTGTTGGAATATGCTATTCCAATTGTTTATTGTAGATGTTCGTTTTAGGTTCAAAGCTACTGCAGTTCTTTAATTTTCACACCAAAGCAAATGAAACCCACTCATATTTGTTTGTATTTTTTTATTGTAGTGTAAAGGACAATGAAGACAATCTGTTCTTTAAGTGCATTGATTATGGCGTTGATGGAATCCCATGTGAGGACCAAAATTTTGGTGGCATTGATTTGTCTAAATCTGAAGTAGTGGGGACATTTGGATCTAACGGGGGTTAACTAAGCGAGGTGCAACAAACATAAATGTGAGTTGCAAAAATAGGGCACAAAAAATAATACCCAGAAAATGAAAAGCACATGCACAAGAAAGAGTTCATAAAGTTGCTATAGCTATTTGACCGCTTGAGGGTGGAAGGCCTGAATGGTTAGAATGTGAGGAGTTTGTTACTGATATTGGGTACTTATCTGATTATGAGGAGGAGTCAAGAGAGTCAAGGCAGAGACTTATCCTCAATTTTTTCCATCATCTAGGTTGACCAGCAGAATTAGAAAATAATTTTTCTGTTTGAGACTTTTGAAATTATGATATTTCTAATCAGGTTATTTTTTGCTTGATCTTTATATACATATATTATATGAACTGTTTTTATGTTTTATAAAATGATAAACAATTTATCACTAATAAGCTTATATTTATTATATTTATTTCTCTCATAATTAGTATGTTTTAATATGTTTTGAACCTTAAAGATATATTTTGAGTATGTTTTGTAGCTTAGAGTATATCTGGACTAAATTGATTAAAAGTGGTTTTAATTGCAATTTTATAAGTTTTAATTTGGTTATGTTCTTTCAGGATTTTGACAGATTGGTGATATTCCAGTAGAAAACTCATATCTTGAGCCACAGAGATCAGAATCAAGTGATTCTTAATTCATTGGAAAGCTAACATCTGGAGCTACAAATTACATTCAGACCATAAAACCCAGTTTGCACGTTAAAAGGGGTCAAATTCAGCTTCAAAATTGCGATTTGTGAGTCACCACTGGTTCAGAAGCAGTTACAGTATTTTGAGCATGTCTTTGGCTGTAGATGTCCATTTTATGCGATTCGAGTGCCATTTTGAAGATAAGAAATATATCTATAACTTTTATGCTTTGAACTTTGAGAAATCATGGTTGTATCAAGATCGAATCTTAGCTTGAAGTTACTGCTGCTGTTCTGGAGTATTGCTTGGCTGACAGCTTTGAAACGTTCTAGTTAGTTTGAATCTTTTTATTTGTTTGGGGTAATTTTTTAATAATATAGGAAGTTTAGGGAGTTTTATGGATTTAACCATATTAGGTTAGCTATATTAGAATAGAGGAGCAGCTGCCGCCAGGGGCTTCCACCCCCCCTTTTCGTCATCTATCTTTGTTTCTTGTTTCTTTTCTTTTCTTTTTAGTGATCTTTTTATTCTTAGTTAAAGGAAACTAAAACCCCAAATTCTTCAGCACTATGAGATCAAAGTTGTTTTTATTCATCAATTAATATTTTGAGTATTGGATGTTCTTCTATGATTAATTTCATAATTGTTTCATTTATATGCTAGAAGGCCTACTAGTTGTTATTCAAATTCAATCTACAGTTGGGTTAGAAATTAAATCTACAATTGTTTGGTTTCTTTAATCTGTGAAACAACTGAGGTTTAGTAATTTGCTGCGTCAAAAATCTTTAGGTCTTAAGAAGAACATTCAAATAAATTAAATACAACCGCTTGTGTTTGTGTTATTTAGTTTCATCGATCTCTCTAATTTTTAATGTAATTGTTAAATTAAATCAAATCGCTTGTCTTAGGTTGTTTAACAGTTAGGGTTAATTAAATCGCTTGTTTCTGATTAACTACGACTCAGAAGAGATATGAAGATAGTTCCAATGATGAATATTCAAAGTCTTGATTGATCTATCTATCCATCGATGATCAATTGTAGGAATTCGGTAGTGGATGTTGACTAATGCCAAAGTTTAAATTATTGATTGTTTTGTTGGTTTCTTACTTAATAGGTTTCTTAATTTTTGTTCTCTGATCATTTTTTTTATTGCAAATAATCCCTCAAATCTTTTATTTCAGTTTTCTATCAGGAAGCTTTTAGATAAAGAATTTCCTTTGGGATTTGACCTGGTTTTCACTGCTATACTATAAATTTATTTATTTTGAGTTGTTAATGATATAAAAATTATTTTTTACGGTTTCAATGACCTACCAGTCACTTGCTAGACATTTGTGCTTGCCCTTTTTTTGCATTCACGCATATAGCAAGAAATACAAAGTTAACTAATTGAAGAGTGACTATAAGAACTCAAGTTTTGAGTTAGCATTAAAGTGAGTAATAGTCATAGTGTTAAATACCTTGGTATATCACGCGATATATCATTTGTACACGGTACAAATATTTTCACATTTTGTCATTTTACTACGTGGTATACTGTGGTATTTTACATACCGTACACCTTTTGTATACATTTTGTCAAAAAACCGCGGTATACCACAAATACCGTTTGGTACGTACTGCAGTATTTTATTTTTTACGGATTTTTTTTATCATTTTACATCAAAATATCATTAAAAAAATTAAAATATAAATAATACACATATCAGAAAATAAAAATTTACTTTTATTTATTTTTTTACTTTTCTTAATTAATATAAAAATTTAATGGATTATAGCAAATTGAAGGTCCCTGTGAAAAAAGTAGATGCAAAGTTGTAGAATATACTTTGAGCCATCTAGGAATTTAATGTGATATTAGAAAATGTATTGTTATTATTAAAGTATTATTTTTTCTTTTATATAAATAAATTAATTTTTTTAGCATTATTTATTTTTCTCTACATATAACATTTTTTAATATTTTTTTTCATTAAAAAATATATTCTATCATATATATTTTTTTTATATTTAGCAAATTATGATGAAAAAAAATAGAATACATATAAACTGTGTAAAAAAAATTGTTGAACAAATTATGTCATTTATAAATAATATTCTAACATTCATTTTTTTATGAAAATTGTAACGATATATGACCCAGTATACCATGCTGTATACCTTAAAAATTCAGAGTACGATATACCTAACAATAATAGTATTTAACACATTAGTGATAGTACACCCTAAAGTTAGAGATATTTTGTTCAAGATTTATCTAAGTTGTAGTTGCACTTCAGTTTGCTGATAGGAAGTGCATCCAGAGCTTTGAAGTCTCAAGNATCCATCTATCATATTCTTGCTCCAAAACTTTCAGGAAAATAATTTTTAAGTTAATTGATATTAAGTGCAAAAAGCACAATCTTAAGTGTAAGGGCAAAAGAAAAAATTAGTGAAAAGAGAATCTAAAAGATTGGAGTCAGCTCATTTTTCATGCGTCGTGCCACTCTGTACTTTTCAGCAAGTCAACTTAATTGTCTGATGCATAATTAGCATAATTAGCTGGCGCCAAAAGCATCTTCGGTATTCAATTTGCGTATAACTGTGATTGTGGTTAACTTGTTCAGTTTAATATTTGTGTAAAGTTGGTATTTCACTTGCAAACTGGTTCTAGCTGAATTTTTTATGTGATACAGATCGGGTATTTATCGTTTCTAATCTTTTTATGTTGTACAAAACGGGTTAAATTTATTTTATCATTTTCAAAATCTCTAACATGTCAAATCTTTACCTCAATCGTCATTTTTCCATTAATTTCATAATTAAACTTAACAAAATTTTGGGAAAACTGTCAGCATTAATCCCTATAGTTTCTTCCTCCCACTCAAATCACCCTTACTCTATAAATCTAACACCCTCTTTCATCTATTTCAACTTCCCAGGAAAGAGAAATCAATTAGAACCAGAAAATCAATTAAAAAATTATAGTTCAAAATGTTCTAATTAACTTGAAGCTTACAGATTTAAATGGTTCATTTGGAAATAGAGGGAAGCTTGATAATTATTGCCTTACTCTTTCTTCATCGGTTTTTGTTTTTGTTTACATTCTTTTGGTTAACATAAACACATATGATATTTCTCTTTCTTCATGATTTTTTTTCACATTCTTTTGGTTAACATAAACACATATGATATTCTCTTTTGTAAAAATTTGTCAATGATCTACTGTAAACTTTTTTTTTTTTTCAAAAGGCAAAAAATATAGGAAACTCAGTGATTAAGAATTGATTTAGTCTAATAGAAGAGGTTTTGAGATAGAAATATTAACATCAATAAATCGTTATAATATCGTTACTTGGTGCTATTATATAATAGAAAGTGTGAATATGTATAATGTGACTCGACCCTTTTGCCTTTATGTTACAGGTATTTTTAATGAGACCCAAATTAATAGCCTATTTAATTAAAGGGAAAAAATAATGAATAAACTATTAATGTTTTGCCCAGCTCAAATCAGCCACTAATGACTTTTTTCGGCTAAATAAACCAATAATGTTATTCAAAATAACCAAATAAACCACTAACGTTATTTAAATAGGCCAATTTATCCACTCAGCTCTTGAAATATTACAAAAACTCCATCATTTACTTTTAAAAATTAACAAAATAACTCTACTTAGTTTAAAATAATTCAAATGAGCTATTTTCACCATTTATAAAATTCCATAAGCACCTTCTATAATTACATTTTTTAGACACAGTTTATTCCTTGCTGCTTTTAGCACATTTAAAGTATACCATTTCCATTATCTAAGATGATATGTCTTTGACACCACATTGCCACTCTCAAATGATATTTCGCTCATATTAGTACTTAACGCAAGATTATAATGCAATATAAGGCGGAGTAAGAGGAGGAATATAGTGACCACTATCAACATGCTCAGAAATGTGTCTGTAAATCGATGTTGGCTTCAAGAAGGCAGTTCAAATGTCAGATTAATAAACTTCAGAGGCATTGGGAGCAGAAATATAAAATATAAGGATTAAACTTGATATTTCATACTAAGATTCCATTATACTTAACGGTAAAAGTTATAAAAGTAGCTAATTTGAGCAAACTCATAAATTTTAGTACTTTATTTGGCCCAAAAAAATATTAGTAGATGAATCGACAAGCATAATAATGTTAGTGGTTTATTCATTATTTTTTCCTTAATTAAAGCTACATATTTTTTACTAGGATTCTAAATGGGCAGAAAATAAACGAATTTAGTTGCATTCATAGGGCTATTTTTGTGTATTTACTCCAATTTTTTATGTAAAAAATTTTGATTTACCACTAAAGGCCAACTTCCATAACAAATTTGTCGTTCAATTTATATTATTATCAAACAAGCACTCAAACACAAGAATATATCAATTTCATTACTTTTAAACTCGAATGAAATATTTCTATTAGAATTAGAAGCACACCTAAATCTTGTAAAAAACCTTCATACTTAAATCTTTTATATTATCAATTAATACTTACTAAAGATATTATTTAGAATTAGTTTAAATATATTAAAGTGTGTAGCTTAGAAATATATTAAATGTTGTTAGGCTCCAATTTGGATACACGAGGTCGGTGGTTCAATTTATTTATGACCTCTGAGTCTGAACTGTTTTTTTTTTTTTTGGCCAGCGTGTGAAATGGTTTATAGGTAAGAAAGTATTTTTTTTCTAAACAAAATAACACAAAAAAATTAGTATAAAATTTATCAAATACATGATTGATTAAATATCACTACTTATTATTTTTAAACTAAAAATAATAATCCCTCCATTTCACAAAAATTGTTCATTTTACTATTTACAACAATTAATTTATACCTTTATTTCTTCCAAAATTTATTATAAAAATATGAATATTTTATATAAAAATGAAACTTTAAAGATTATACTCCCTCCGTTTCACAATAGTTGGCCTCTATTCCCTTTTTGGCAGTTTCAAAATAGTTGCCCTCTTTCCATCTTTCCAAATAAGGTAACTTTTTTATTATTTTATATATATTTCATTTATTGAAAGGAGAGAAAGTTGAGAAAGTTACAGAGTGAAAGTACGTAAGGCCCATTAAAAAGGAGATAAGTACATGTACTTTAGATAAAAATAAATAAACTAATAGTTTTATATTAAAAGAAAGAAGTAAAAAATAGAGAAGTCTTAATTTGCGTGCATTATCAAAGAGGACAGATTTTATGAGACGTAGGGAGTAATTTATAAATATTATTTTAAGAATTTTTTTAATGCATATTAATATGAATATATTTAAGTCAAACTTCAGCAAAAAAAAGTAAAATAGTCAATTATTGTGAAGCGCAATGAGTAACTAATAAGAGATTTTAAATGTTTAGGTTTGTGTTTTATATATTGTTGTAAGTTGAAAGATAAATTTAATTATCCCAAAATTTATCTCAAGAGCATCTTTCATAGTAGGTCAAAGTTACGGCATTCTTGTTAAAATTTATTAAGTTCGGTGGTTAACATAGTAATATTAGCAAAAATCAAAGTCAAAACGTGAGATGCTAGTATTATGATGCTAGTATTATAATGCTATTAAATCTCTAATTAAATAGGGAACTAAGAATTTGGATTTCATTAAAAAAAATTAAATTGTAGATAACTTAAGAACAAAATGATAGCCCATTGTTAGCGTTATGCCCAAAAGCCAATCATAAAATAATTGTATTTTACACATTAAGTCATGATATTTTATTGAGGTATTAATCCAATAATTATGTTTGTTATTTTATTTCTATGTAATGTAATAAACATAATTATAACCCTAAAATAATGATATTCTTAAATGTTACTAGTTTAGTATTATTGCGGAGTGAGTTACAATAATACATAACAACTAGCATATGTGAAGACTAATATGAAATATGTAGTCTACATATGGGTACAAGTTGGAGAACTTATGTACTAGACTGACCCACCATGATAACGCTACATGGATCGTTATATGAGTGTCATAAGTGATTTTTATAGTGATCATGGTATATGTAGTCATTTGACTTAGGGTCATCAAAGTTCTCTACATATGAGTCACATACTTTGATATTTCTCCTTTGTTACTCGTAACTGAGTGAATTTGAAGGACGTCATTCGGTATGTCACATATCATGCGGAGGATTTTGTATGATTAAGATGAGATTTGTCTCTCCTATGTAATGAGAGTGATATCTTCGGGCCCCTTGATAGAGTGAGACTAATAAAATGTATGCCATGCTTGAATGAGTTGATATATGATATTAATGTCATCAGTTTAAGTTAGTCTACTCAATAATCAAAAAACCAAAGATTGAGTTATACGAGAGTGACACATTCCATGTCTCGTGCTTAGTCTTCATATATTAGACAAAGGGATAATGACATATACGGATAATGATCATAAAGTTTTAGTCGAATCACCGATAATCTTGTCATTTGGGTAGCAATTATGTGTTGCTAGACACCGCTCATTACTTATGATCATAAATGTGATTTATGATAATTGTCAACATGGTAAGAGCCTCATAAAGCCTATTTGGATAATTTTAGTACATATGCTAATTTATTTGGGTTAAAGTTTCATGATAATTTTGTGTTGAGCCATTATTAAGCCTGAAATTAAACCTAATTGGGTTAGGGCTTTGAAACCCATTAGGCTTGAAAGTTGAGTCTCACTATAAATTTCAACCGAATTAGGTATAAAAAATTTCGAACATTTGGTTTACCCAGTTTCACTTGGATCATAGAGGATTTCGGTTATATTTTGCTGCATTGTTTGACTCCTGAAACCTTACAGTGATATCAGAGCTACTAGTGAAACACTATATCACAATTGAATGTCAAACCGCATAATATATTATGTGTTTGGCTGCTTTCGGTTGATTAATTAGATTGATTCATAATTCATGAAACCGGAACACGTAATGAATATATAAGATATATGAAGAAACGATACAAATTGGTTAATAAGATTAACCCTAAATTAATTGGTATGGAATACCTTTACAGATTAGGCTTCTTGCAATAGTTGCGAAACCCCAACATGAATTAGATTAAGGCTTTCGGGCATCGAGAGTAAAGTACTTTTGATGGCTCAAATAGAGGTGGTCTCAGATGCCTAGTTGCTCAAAATTGAAGATCTCAGACAACATAATTGTAAGATAATTTTTTTCAATATTTTAACTCCTTCATGTTTTTACAATAGATATAGATTTAGATTTAGATATAAATAGTTAATTATTTGGCATCACATGCAATCGAAAGACGACAAAAAGAGAGACTTAGAAAACAATTTACTATTATTTTGTTTGTAGACTAACAATATTTGACAGTCTTTTGCCTCTTGTAATTTGGTTTCTTCATTACATTGCCCCATCAATATTTGCTGAAACAGAGCAGAGCTAGCTCGGGAAGACAAGAAAGATGGCAGAAGTCTTGCTCAGTGTTGCCGTGGAGGCGGCGATATCCAAGGTGATCGCCATCGTCGGCGAGCAAATCAACCTGGCACGGGACTTCAAGGATCAGCTTCAAGAACTTCGGACCACTCTGGAACTGGTCAACGCTTTCTTGCAAGACGCTGCTCAGCAGAAGCGATCCGACGACCCTCCTGTGAGGCTCTGGCTGCAGGGACTTGCAGAGATCGCTTCCCTGGCGGACGATCTGCTGGAAGAGATTGGCTATGAATATCTCCGACGGCAGGTGGAAGTTGGGAGGCATCCCCAGAAAAAGGTTAGTAACTTCTTCTCTGCTCACAATCCCATCTTGTTTCGCCTGACGATGGCCAAAAGAATCAAGAGCATCAACGCTTCCTTTGGGAAAAAGAACAACGAAGCCTCCCAACTAGGCCTTCAAGGAAGGCTTCTGTCGGAAAAAGCACCTGGTCATGCCGCAGCCTCCGACGTCGGAGAGTCTCACGCTTTCATTGGCGATTCGCAGCAGGTCATAGGAAGGGAGGCTGATCTCTCCCATGTCATCGACTTGCTGATTCGCTCTTCCACCAGTGGACGGCGTCTCGGAACAGTATCCGTGGTGGGGATGCCTGGCGTGGGAAAGACCACGCTCGCAAAGCTAGCGTTGGATCATGAGCGATTGAAATCCTAATTTGATCCTAGAATATGGGTTTGCGTCTCCCAGACTTTTGATGTCAAGCCCATCCTGAAGCAGATTCTGGAATGTCTTACTGATGAAAATGTTGCCTTCTTCGAAAGCAACCAGAAGATACTAATGAAGCTCCAGGAGAAGTTAGAAGACAAGAAATATCTTCTTGTCCTCGACGACGTATGGAACAGGGACACGACGAAATGGAATGATCTCTTGGATTGTTTGTCAGGTATAACCAAGAAAACAGAGAGTGCCATTCTTGCAACTACACGGGATAAGAATGTGGCGGCGACGATGGGTTCGC
>KK900365.1:0-39714 GCA_000696445.1 Aquilaria agallochum | reverse complement strand
TCCCTTGTCCAGGTGCCCGCTTGATGTATCGTAGAACCTTGTGTGCAGCTTCGAGATGCGGCTGCCTGGGTTTGTCCATAAACTGGTTAATATGTGAATTGCATATACGAGGTCTGGTCTTGTAATGGTCACATATATTAATCGTCCTACTAGTCTTCGATATTGAGATGGGTCTTCTAGCAGATCACCGTTTGTCAGAGTTAATGATAAGTTTTGATCAACTGGGAGATGTGAGGGTTTCGCTCCAAGAAAACCTGTGTCTTCAAGAATTTCCAAGGCATACTTCCTTTGACATAATGTTATTCCTTGCTTTGACCTTGCAACTTCTATTCCCAAGAAATACTTGAGTTGTCCCATGTCTTTCAGCTTAAATTGATTGGAAAGAAACTTCTTGACATTCAGGATGTCTTCCAAGCTATTTCCTGCTAAGATCACGTCATCAACATAAACCAATAATGCTGTGAATTTACCTGGGCGAGTTCGGATGAATAAGGAGTAATCTGACAAGAATTGGTGGAAACCAGCTGATTTAAGTGCCGTAGAGAGCTTAATGAACCATTGTCATGAGGCTTGTTTCAATCCGTAGATAGACTTATGGAGTTTACAAACTCTAGTCTCCCCCTTTCGTCCGAACCCAGGTGGAAGTTGCATGTATATTTCTTCAAAGAGATCACCATTGAGGAATGCATTATTGACGTCCAACTGATGCAGATGCCATCCTTGGATAGCTGCAAGACTAAGCAATACACGTACCGTTGTTAACTTGGCGACTGGTGCGAACGTCTCGCGATAGTCAAGACCTGCGATTTGGTTGTACCCCTTGGCTACGAGTCGTGCTTTGTAGCGTTCGATTGTCCCATCTGGTTTAAACTTTAGTTTGTAGACCCATTTGCACCCGATTGGATGCTTAGTTGGTGGTAGAGGGACCAAGCTCCAGGTACGGTTGGCTTGAAGGGCTTGTATCTCCATTTTCATGGCGTTTTTCCACTAGGGAACTTGAACGGCCTGTGAGAAGGAAGTAGGGTCCTTGTGGAGGGAAATATGAGTAGTAAAGGCTCTATGATTATGAGTCAACCTGTCATAAGATGGTACATGTGAGAGAGAATGGGCAGTACCTGAGCTCGAGGAAGATGAAGGGGTGGACCGTGATGGGAGGTTAGCCTCAACATGAAAATCCTGAAGAAAGGATGGTGTTTTTGTGGGTCGTGACGATCGGCGAGGTGGCGAGGTAGGTGTGGACATGGAAGGTGGTCCAGAAACGTTCGGGTTTTGTGAGGGGACAGGCTCAGCTGGTATGTCGGTTTCTTTTGATGGTATGGGAGGATTAGTAGGATTTTCAGGGATGTTGGTACCAAATAAGCGATTAGTTTGGATATTGTTAGGTGTATAATGTAAGGGGGGTGTAATGGTAGGTTCAATGGGAGATGGCGGCGTCTGATTTTGTAGTGGGAAGGTAGGATTGTTTAGTGAGTTATGTAGGCAAGTAGTGGATTGGAAAGGGAAGGAGTCTTCGTAGAATATGACATCTCTAGAAACAAGAATTTTGTGTTCTATTAGATTATAAACACGATAGCCTTTTTGGCCATGAGGGTACCCTAAAAAGATGCATTTGGTTGAACGGGGATCAAACTTTGTGGGTTTGTTATGGTGTGTTGATGTAAAGCACAAGCAACCAAAAACTCGTAGATGCGAGTATTCTGGCTTCTTATTGAACAACTTTTCGAAAGGGGATCTGTTCTGGAGCAGTGGTGTTGGTGTCCTATTGATGAGGTAGGCTGAAGTAAGTATGGCTTCCCCCCAAAATTGTTTAGGTAAGTTGGCTTGAAAAAGGAGGGCTCGAGCAACATTGAGTAAATGCCTATGTTTGCGTTCAACAACACCATTTTGTTGTGGTGTGTTGACACAAGTCGTTTGGTGAATTATTCCTTTTGATGAATAAAACTGTTCTAGTTTGAATTCGAGACCATTATCGCTACGCACAATTTTCACTAACTTTCCAAATTGATTTTCAATCAAATGAATAAAATGAACCAAGAGACCTCGTGTTTCTGACTTATGTTTCATCAAATAAACCCAAGTGCTTCTGGTGTGGTCATCTACTATGGTGAGGAAGTATTTCGCCCCAGAATTTGAAGGTACATGGTAACCCCCCCAAATATCAACGTGTATTAAATCAAAAGGGGACTCACTTGAAATAGTACTCACCGGAAAAGAGTTTCTGGTTTGTTTGGCCAAAGGACAAACTGAACATTTGCTTGAGTCACAAGCTTTATTTCTTGAAAAAGGAAATAACATGGAGATTTTGCTAGAGGGGTGGCCAAGTCGTTGGTGCCAAAGATTGGGTTGGTGGGCGTGAATGGAGTTGCATGTCCCTTTCTTTGTTTGGTTGAGGCAATATAGTCCCTCCTGTTCAGTTCCCATCCCAATCATCTTCCCCGATCGTAGGTCCTGTATGACACAAAGCTTTCTAAAAAAAAATTGTGGTACAAAAGGAATCAAGTGCCAATTTACTGATAGATATCAAATTTAAATAAAAATGCGGCACACATAAGACGTTATGGAGAACAAGATGGGGAGAAAAAACCACTTTGCCAATGTGAGTGACTTGAGCCGAATTGCCATCTGGTAACTTAACAAAGCGATCATTAACAGGTTCTATCGATGTGAGAAGAGAGGGTGTGCACACTATATGGTCACTTGCCCCGCTGTCCAAAATCCGAATACTGTTTTTGCCATTAACAGGGAAAGAAAGTCTCTTACCTGAGAGTTCTTCATAGTTACTGACTTGGTTTGCTGTGGTGGCCTTATTTTTGTTCAATAGTTTCATGATTTGTTGGCATTCTTCCTGTGAGAAAGGAAAGTTAGTCACCGTCCCTTCTTTATCGAATGTGGAGGTCACATGATTTCCTTTCAAGCGCCATTGTCCTCCTTCAGCAGCTTTTCTTTTGTGACAATATTCAATTTTGTGTGCTTTCAAATTGCAAAACGTGCACTTTAGGTGTGCTCGACATTCCTTGGTGCTATGATTTGTTCTGTGACATTTCTCACATTTTGTTTCATTTTCTCCAGGGCCAAGACTGCGATCTCCCCTCTTTACAGCAAAGGCCGCCACTTCTGGTTGAGTTGATGCTTTCCCACTTGACATTCCTGCTTGTTTTTCATGGCGCAGTGCCATTGAGTATACCTTATTTACGCTTGGGAGCGGATCTATGGCCACTATGTTGCTTCGCAGTGCAGCATAGGCTTCATTAAGGCCCATGAGAAACTTCATTGTCTTCTGGGTTTCCATGTAGGTCTTGATTTCCTTCGCACTCTCACAGGTGCAAGGTGGAACTTCACAAAGTGCCTCTTTTTCGTCCCAGAGGCCTTTGAGTTTGGTGAAGAATGATGTTACAGAGCTGGCGCCTTGTTCACAATCATGGATTGCGTTTTCTATATGGAACAGCTGGACGGTGTTGGTGTGTGAGAATCTCTCTTGAATTTCCAGTCACATGCTCCTTGCGTCTCTGCAATGAATGACACTGGCCGAGATTTCTTTCGACATCGATCCCAGCAGCCATGTTTTGACCAATGTATTGCATCGATCCCATTGTTGTTGCTCTTCTATTCCATCATCTGACTTCTTTACGGATCCATCAATAAAGCCTTTCTTGTTTTTGATTGTGAGAGCCATGCTCATGGATTGAACCCATGTTGTGTAATTGTCCTCCATCAAAGGCTGTGTTACGAGCATTGCACCTGGTTGATCCGAATGATGAAGTAACAATGGGTGATTTGGATTTTCCCATGATTCTTGAGACTTCGAGGAACCTGGTCCTTTACCATGCTCCACGATCCTCTGCTCACCGTCTCTTGCCATGGGTGTTCTGATTGTTTTGTTCTAAGAGGTTTCATAACCTTGCTCTGATACCATAAAGAGAAAAGGAGAAGCGTAGAGAAGCTTTGCTCTTTCTTTTTATTTTACTGAATGGGTTTACAGCGTCTTTATACAGATATTTGCCCATTAGATCCGTAAGTTATGGCCTAGTATCAAGCATAGATATAAATTTACAGCTAACTATTCCTGATTTAACAAGGCAGTAATTGACTCTCTGGGATTCTTTCCTTCAACACTCCCCCTCAAGTTGGAGTGTATGTTGATTACGCCCAACTTGCTGAGTAGTATATCGAGTTGTACTGAACTTAGGGGCTTGGTAAACAAGTCTGCCAACTGCTCTTTGGTTCGAATGTGTGTCGTTCTGATCTCTCCTCTTTCCACCTTTTCACGTATTACATGGCAATCGATTTCTATGTGCTTCGTACGTTCATGGAACACTGGATTCGAAGCTATGTGAATGGCCGCCTGGTTGTCACAAAATAACTTTACAGGCTGTGCGTGTTCCACGTTTAGATCCTTCAGTATGTTTCGTAACCAAGTTATCTCACAACATGTGGTTGCCATGGAACGATACTCTGCCTCTGCACTCGACCGTGCAATTGTGCTTTGCTTCTTTGCCTTCCATGAAACTGGTGCATGTCCCAGCATGATACAATATCCAGTCACAGATCTTCTAGTGTCCTTGCAGCGCGCCCAGTCAGCATCACAGAAGGCTTTTAATTCTAGTGGCCCTGTGGCAGGTAGAAAGATCCCTTGTCCAGGTGCCCGCTTGATGTATCGTAGAACCTTGTGTGCAGCTTCGAGATGCGGCTGCCTGGGTTTGTCCATAAACTGAGTCCCGCTTGATGTATCGTAGAACCTTGTGTGCAGCTTCGAGATGCGGCTGCCTGGGTTTGTCCATAAACTGAGTTAATATCGTGAACTGCCTGGGTTTGTTAACCAATGACTCAACAGAAGGCATGGTTTGCTCCAATATTTAATCATCAACAATGCTCTTCTCTCAAAATTCTGAATATAGAATGTTGTCCTAACGTGACTTCAGGACTAGAGCAGATATTGGGTCGCCTCTCTTGTTTAAAAGCATTGGCTATCGATGCGATACTCTCGGACGAAGCAGAGGAATTTCCGCTATTCTCGAATTCCATCCACCACCTCCATGAGTCATTGGAATATTTGATGCTGACTGCAAGTAGAGAGCAGAGCATAATGTTACTGCCATATCAGATACAAAACTTCACTGCTCTGAAAACGCTTTTCATAGGAAACTTAAATGGACTGGAGGCTTTGCCAAAGTGGTTAGAAAAGCTTTCTTCTCTGCAATCATTTGGCATTTCCAACTGCAAAAATTTGAAAAATGTGCAAGCTCTTTTGGGTCTGTCAAAGCTCAAGCAGTTGCGTATCCGTCAATCGGCCAATGACGTGAAGGAATTCCCGCTGTACTTCAATTCCATCCAAAAATGGCTCCCTACCTCGACTGAAGAACTTTATCTCCAAGGTTGGAGGTCCTGCGTTTCTTTGCCGTCTCAAATACAACACCTCTCCACCCTTAAGCAACTGACGCTGGTACAAATGGGAATAGGAGCCTTGCCGGAGTGGATAGGGAAGCTTTCTTCTCTCGAGAAACTCATTATTTTACACTGTGAAAATCTAATGCACCTGCCATCACAACAAAGCATGCAATGTCTCTCCAAACTCAAAAATCTGCGCATCGATGGTTGCCCAAAGATTTCCCTGAGCGGCCCTGAGTGGTTCAAGATTTCCCATATTCCAGTTATCGAGTTTAACCGTGAAATCATCCAAGAACTATGAGTATGAAGAAGTGCTATAATTGAAAGCATTCATTTATATATAAATACTCAGGAAAAGTTTGTTTCTCTTTTTAAAGAAAATGGCTGATCAAATTTGACATACAAATATTAATTATATGCAGGGGCCACCTGGGCTTGCCTAAAGTATGTTGTCAGTTTGCA
Organism: Aquilaria agallochum; assembly: GCA_000696445.1. Taxonomy (NCBI): domain Eukaryota; kingdom Viridiplantae; phylum Streptophyta; class Magnoliopsida; order Malvales; family Thymelaeaceae; genus Aquilaria; species Aquilaria agallochum. The sequence continues at coordinate 33,867 of KK900365.1, read as the reverse complement.
ATCTCTTAACGGATTGGAGTTTGAAAGCTTCCTCCCAGGAAATCTGGCCACATGAATTGATAAAGCTTCAGGTCTCAAGATGCTTGATCTGTAAGATGCTTCTTTAATTAATAGCCCTGTGCATGTGAAGATTTATGGGATCTCAGTTTTAACAGGAGAATAATGATTGTGTCATTTTAAATAGTTTCACGAGTTAATTGTCTGATGCATTAGCTGCTGCACAAGACCAGTTCTTTCAATCAGGATACGAGGATTATGTTGCTGCTAATGCTGGTAGCATGGCCTATCTCCTTTGTTGTAAGTGCCGACATTCTTGTATAAGAAGTTAATGACATGAAGATTTTGACATAATGTTCAAATTCTCAAGTTCATAGGTTGATGCAAAATCTTTCTTATAACTTGAACCGAAAGATTGCATGTTATTTTGTCAGGAGTTCCCGTAATTTGGAATAAAACACCAAATTGTTCCCACTTCCGCTACGACACAAAAAGGAACGGGTCTTGCCATATAAGAACAAGAATGAACCATATTTCCAAAACAAAATAACAGCGCTAGCACTGCTATTGCTGAGAATAAACAAATCTGTTCATGCATATCATTCTTTCAAAACACTATGTTTCAAGTTCAACAGGTTGAGTTTTTTCTTGCTTACGGTGCATAGAAATCTTTTTGGTCCAGTTACAATTAACTTTGACTTGGTGTCATGAATGGTTTCTCTTCTCTGTTCCAAGCACTCCACCTAGCAAGCAACAGTTGAACTCTAATCAGCATTTTACATTTACTAAGCAAATTAAACTTACTTAACCTCAATCCTAACTTGCATCCAGAACAAAACCTTCCCTCCCAAGGAATGTTTCCGGTGTTTTTTTAACAGTTAGTGCTTCACTTACTCCTAATTTATATTGATCAATCCCTAAGTTCTAGTTCTCATTCTTTTATCCCTTCCACATCAATCTCTTCAATCACAGTATTCAACTAGACATTATACTTCTGATCCCTTATTATTATTTCGAGCCTTTGCTCTAGTGAGAAAACCTACCGCAGGTGTGACACTTTTTAGTCCAGGTAATGGAGTTTGGAGAACCTCCACGTGGCAACCAGGTGATGCCTTTTCCATGTTTAACAATTCTCTGCTGGCCCTCAAATCTTTCTTTGTCTTTAGAGTCTTCTGCCATATGCATCAGTAAATTCTTCGAAACCGTTTCATTTTTTAGGAAATACTGGATTCTAATTTTAATAGAGGAAATTAGCCATGTTAAATCGCTTCATGTGCTTGGTGCTACTGGCAAGGTAATGAAGGAAACAACCTCTGAACCTTCTTGCAGTGGAGTCGCCGTATATAGATGGTCCTACTTGTAGTACAAATGATAGATTGTTGTCATTATCACAGTTGCTCTTCAGTGATCAAATTCCTTCGTTTCACAACCTGAGAAGCCTCGCATCGAGTACGATCAGAATCTTGTTAGTTTCAAAGAATTTGAAGAAATATTCTCAAATTTGCTCCAGAATTCACCTTTCCTGGAGCATTTAACATTCACGTTTAAGGTATATGTGTCCCTTCTTTTTTCCAACATGCATAGTGTTGTGCAGGCTTTTTGATTGACACTGTTTATTTTGATTAAGCCTGCTTGCAGTTATCCTGCTGAATGGTTGGAGCCTCGAAATGTTCCCTCATGTATGCTCTCAAAGCTCCAGGTAGTAGACATTTTTCTAATGGAGAAGGAGCTTGAAAGAACATTGCTGAGATACGTGCTTCAACAAGAGCCTGCACATTCTTGAGACAAAAATCCTACAGGTTCATAGGTGAAGATCAACAAGACAGGGCGTTTCAAGAACAAGCTCCCAGAAAGTACAATGAATCACTGTCAGCCTCTTTAACTGCAGGATTAAGTATTTTGAACCGGAACTCACTAGTATTCTTCCCCTGCCAACACTACTCCAAGATCAGTTCTTCCAACACATGACAACCTTGAAAGAACCTTGAAATTGAAAGAGATCCACCCTTGAATTGTATGGATTGAAGATGAAAAGCCTTCAGGCTTGGAAAACAAACAACATCCTTGGCAAATTTCATATCCCAGTTATCAAGTTTTAACACTACCAGTGTTTTGCAGGTAAACAAACAATCTGTCCAAGTAATGACAACTTCTTGATTCAGCCATAGACTATATGTAGGGCGCTCTCTTTATAAATGTCGGAGAGTTATCATTCTTCCCATCCTAGAGAAAACTCGCCGCCGAGTTCTTGGACAGAAATCATATCCTATTTTTCACACAAACAAATATTAGGAGTATGTATTGTCCAACTCTCAACTTCCAAACACAGATCAAACAGATTTGACATGAAAAAGTTAATGTAAAGTTAAATCAACCGGAAAAAAAATGTTTAGAATGGAAAAACTGAAACTAATCAAATCAACTATAACTCAGTTCTTCAATACAAGATCAACAAAGGATTCAAGTATCCAACCTGGCTTATTCTCTTCAAGTAGCCCTTTGTAGAAGAGCAACTGCCCTTACCTATAGAAGGGCAACTCCTAAAATTGAAAATCGGAATCATCACTAAGCTCACTTAATGTAAATTTTAGTATCTATTAAGCCGTTCTATCATCAGCAATTCCTTCCTTTAAATTCCCAGCAACTAGGGTTTCAGATAATTCTATAGTAACATTTCAAAAAATGAACTTCCATTAGAAAGGAACTAATGAAGCCGGAGCCGCACACAAAATTTATAGTTGACGCTATCATTTGCAGGTATGATAAGATAACCCTTGTCTTCCATAGATTACTGTGATTAATCTAGGGCTTCAAAATCATAATTTTTTCTTACACCTAAATCAATAATCGGTAATTGATTCGGATCCTTGCGAATCATTTAAAAACTAATTGATGCATGTTTTTGAACGGAAGAATTTGAGTGGGGAAGAGAAATTAGAAAAAAAAAAAAAGGGTAAAATCCAAATTTAGTCCCTTAACTATTTGATTTATCCTAAAATGGACTCCTAACTCTAAAAATGATGATTAAGGTCCCCTAACTCAAGCAGCGTGTTCAATTCGAGTTTCATTCATCAGTTAGACCGTTATATAGATGGAACTTGCCCATGTGGCACCCATAGTACCACGTGGCTTTCTCTTTAACTAAATCAAGTGACCATTTTGTACAGATATAAAAATTTAAACACAAATTGACACTAATACAAAATCATATGACCTAAAATATAGATAAACCTTAATTGTCAAAATGGAAGAGCAGACAAGGGAGGCTAAAGACTGGAGGCAGTGAACGGAGCTGGAAACGGATGGGCTAGAGGCAAATAAACCAAGATGGTGGCAGTGGCGGACGACTGGAGAAGAAGATATAATACGGAGGAGAAAATCAACGACAGAGATCAATAGAGATTCGAGCGGCGAGGAAAACAATGAAGGAGGGATTCGAGCTGTGATTCGAGATAGAAAATTATAGAGATCGAAGACAAAGATCGAATGCAACCTTCCCCCGCCATCAAATCGCCGATTGAATCTCTAATCGGCCTCTTGAATCGTTGATGAACGCATCTTTGCCGCTCGAATCACCAATGAACATGCATTATTGTCACACTAGAGGTCGGATCTCGTGGAAGATATAGAGTTTGAGATATGTATGTTTCAAGTCTCCCAGATTATTATTTATGTCAGGTTAGGTCTAATTTTTCATGTTTGCACAATATGGTCATCCAATTTAGTTAGAGAGGAAGCCAGGTGGTAGTGTGTATGCCACGTAGGCAAATTCTGTCAAAACTAACGCCGGAATTAATGGTAGGGACTAAAATAGGATAAATTATATGAGCTAGGGGACCCCAATAGGTACTTTTAGAGTTAAGGGACCATTTTAAAATAAAATAAATAGTTAAGGGACTAAATTTGGATTTTACTCAAAGAAACAAGTTACCGGTTGCAGTTCCTTGTTTCCGAGCAAAGGACGGAGGTGACGTGACGGCGATCCGTTTAGGCTCCAAGCAGCACTGGTCATCCCTGATCTTTAATTATTGTTTCAGTTTAGACTTACTAGTTTAGGCTCGAAGCAGCTGACAATTAGACCCTCATCTTTAATTATTATTTCAGTTTTACTCCCAGCTTTCAATTTGTACATTTTGACCCCTCGACCTTGGTTAAAAATTTCATTTTGAACTTTCTGACAATGGAACTCATTAGTTTAAACAGAAAATGCTATGTCAACATAGAATTGTAGGGAAAAATGTTGACTTTAATCTCTAAAAACTTTTCCTTTAACAAAGAATTCCTAAAACATTGAAATCTAACAAAAACCTCCGTTCCCCATCTCGGCCTCTCCCACTACTGCTTCTCCCTCCTCCACTCCGCCGCCTCCTCTGCTGTCACCAAGAACACCTCCACCACCTGCCTTATCAATGCCACCACCGTTCTCCTCGACTCATCTGAACTCATCTGTTCCTTGACTCAGCCTACAAAAGGAAATCGAAGCATCCTTGACGAGAGAATTGAAGTGACTCCGAGCAACTTGGCAGCGATTCTATACTCATCGGGGATGATTGGGCGAGTGACAGTAGTGTTGCTGACTCACCGAAACCTAATCACAGTGGCGATGGGAGGAGCGCCATCGTTCGATTAGAAGAAGTGCCGTCGTCCTTCATCCATCGGAGATCGGCATGCTCTCTCTGATTCGCGGTGGCCCTGCGATTTCAACCGTTACGATTTGTGATTTCAACCAGAGATTTGGGATTTCAACCACCGCCATTGTTCGAAGCGCCATCGCTCCACCCCTGCCCATTCCCACCGTTCGAAGCGCCATCGCTCTGCCCCTGGCCATCGCCACAGTTTGAAGTGCTGTCACTCCACCATGACCTCCGTCGCCGTCTCGAGGTCCATCATTCGAAGCACCATTCAAAGCACCAATTGATTCGTTGATTAAGTCAAAGCACCAATTAATTAGTTTGAAGCACCATTCGAATTGTAATTTCTCGATTCCTACAAGTCTGAATCTGAGAGGCCGAGAGGGAGGTGGAGATGAAGAGGATAGTTTTTTGTTAGATTTCAATGTTTTAAGAATTCTTTGTTAAAGGGAAATGTTTTCAGGGGTTAAAATCAGAATTTTCTCCTCCAATTCTATACTGACGTAACTTTTTCCGTCTACACTAACGAGTTCTGTCACCCAAAGGTCCAAATTGAAATGTTTAAACTAGGTCAGGGAGTCAAAACGTGCAAATTGGAGGTTGGGGTTAAAAATGAAATAATAATTAAAAGTTAGGGGCTAATCGTACAGTTTACCTTGTGATTTTGTTTTGTTTTTGGAATAACTACAAATAGCTACCTTGTTCTTTGGATCTTTCCCAGATCGCCGCCTGTTAATGTTGCTTTTTCAAATCACAACTCGAGTTTGAACAATTTGGATTTCTAAATGGAGGAAATTATGTCAATGAATTTGCATTTGAGTCTCACAAATGCTTGAGGGTAATTTTAAAAATGGTTTTTTTAAATATACTGATTATTTAATCAAATTACATATTAATTGAAACCTTATAATTTAAGAAACCCAAAGACCAATTTTAAAATAATGTTTACAAAAGTGAGCATTTTTAATGAAATTTTAAGCCAAGTAAGAAAAATATTCATAAAAATTGATTAATTTATAAAAAAATATAAATTCAAATAATTAGTAATAAAATAAAGTATTAACTTTTAAATGACATTAGTTTTAAATTAAAAAAATGAAGCAAAATTGAAAATAAGCGGTCATAATCACTTTATATTTAGTTCCACCAGATGCACCCTAAAAACCCAAATTTTGAGTGAAAACAGAGGACGAATCAAGTGAATTAAGAAACATGTTCTTCTTAAAAAAAATGTGAAACATCTTTGAAGATTGTTGTGCGAGAGGTGGAATAGCAGAGCCATAGAAGCGACGTTGTCAACATGAATGGCTTTGTAAACCATTAAAGCAAAAACTGTTATGTTAAGAAGATAATAGCAGTTGCTAAAATAAGATGTTGGTGGAAAATATTAATTCTAAAGGATAACAACCGTTGTTAAAATAAGTTGCTAATGGATAAAGTATTTTCTAGCCCCGGCAAATAGGATATCAATCCATTATTCTATTTAGTAAAGGATTGCGTTGCAACCCATATTGGAGAGCACATGCCATTATAATAATAACAATAACAATGCATATATTCTCTCTGTTCCATACTAGTTGATCACTATTTTTGGTTTTTGGGTAAGAACAACAGAGATTTTATTAACAAGAAATCCTACTGGTGGCTAACAACTACTACCCTACCAGTGCTTAGCCGTCAGTAATTAGTGAAGCAGCTATCCCTATGTATATTAGTGGCGAGTAATTTAGCAATGACACATGTAACAATAAATAAATGTCATTGCAAATGACCTGCCTTTTAGTAGTGATACAATCATGAGCACGTTGAAAATCTACTTTTAAAAAACATACATTATCTCCTACTCCTTCTAACAAAGTCGAAGACTTCATTTGCTCTAAGAATCACATCAAGAATTTGCCTTCCTTTGATAAATTTTGTTTGTGAAACATCAAAAAATGATGGGGTCACCTCCTTTAATCTAAGGGCCAAGAGTTTCACAATAGTTTAGTAGGCAAATCCAATCAAATAGTTGAGAATGTACACAAGTGGCTTATANTGTGGTGACCATATGTAGGTATGTCACTAGTGAGGGGCAGATTATTAAGGATACCCGCAAGTAATTTGTTCACAAAAAGTTGACAAATCCACGACAAAAGTGTCATTTTCTTGCCCTTGAAAATAACATGGGTTGATTTGTAAAGCGAGGTACACAGCTGAGATTTGCGATTTAAACGAACAAGAAAGTGGTAACTTGTTTTTCCCAAAAAAGACGAAATTTTGAAGGAATGTTGATCCCAAAATTCCTGTGCATTATTCCACAACTGCCTGTTGATTCACAATGCAGACGCATGTCAGCAATGTACAGCAGCTATTTACATCCTCCTACTTTGAAACCTTCTAATTTCATGGATTTTGCAGCACATCATCCAGTCACCACCAGTCCCATACTTTACATAAGCATCAAACTTTGGTCAATACTACAATTTACATGCTACTGCCTACTGCTACTAACTCGGTAAGATTAACTGCAGGGTTCATTCGTCTCCGATGTTTTTGCTGTTAGACTCCTACTGGTTGGCAGCATAGAATGGCAACATTTTGAGCGATAGCACCTTTTCCTGTAACCAAATCATCGAAATGAGAGATGAACAAAGTGCGTTTGAGAGAGCAGTCAAAATGAGGTGATTTACAAAGATATTCAAAAACCTCAACATTCTCTTCAGATTCAGAAGGGAAATGAAACCCGATTGAACAGTTCTCCAGCAGCTCAGGACTTTTCATCCATTCCCTACGAGCATCACTCACTTTAATTTTGTACCTGAAAATCTGAAGAAAACACAGAAAGCCATGAGATGCGGAATTTGAAGGTCAAAATCCAGCCAATGATGCATGTTGGCCATGCCTTACAGGATGAGTAAGGTCATGTAGTGTGTACGCCATGCTAAAAGGTAGCATATGACAGATGTGAAAAATAGAGCAGGCAATCTTTTTCTTTAAAAAAGTACATGAACCTTGGGAAAATGGGACAGTACATGGTAAATACCTGAGCAAGGGTAATATTAGGACTTTCCAGCTCATCCCTGTCTACATGTTGTCCAGTACCCTGACATTCTGGGCAGAGAACACAAGAAATCTGGTTCCCAGTTGGTCTAATAATACCTCCACCAGTCCTTTTCCCATTGGATTTCAGGAGAGCTTGTCTCCTAGTTCTTCGTCTTACTTTTCGCACACCTGCTTGATTCCTAATTGTCTCCACCTCACAGAGTAGTATCCAGTGTATAAGGCATGAAGTATGAAATATATGGAATGCCTACAAACAGAAACAAATTAGTTAATAAAATTGATATATGAATTTTAAAACATTAAGTGCTTCAAATTTTGGTTGAGGGAAAAGCTAAAAGAACGTATCTTATGTATCTGAAATGTATACTGCAGATAAATGTATATAATGCAGGAAAGATATAAGTCAGACAGACATTCTTACTCCATTGACATTTCTACTAGAGCAAGCAAGTTTCCCAGTCTTCATATTCAAGAGTGTTGCCACATCTTTCCCAGGAAGCATCTTTTGCTGGCATATGTCACACATTCTTTCAGCTGCTATACNACTTCAAATTCAAATTTCTCCAAATTCCTTCAGAGAACACAAATTATCGCCCAAATTCTTCTTCCACTTTCTTGAACTTCATGCAAACAATACGAATAGAAACAGAAAGCAAACAATTTCCAAACAAAACCCTAGAAATGCAGGATTCTCGTTCAAGAACTTCCAAATTGGAACACAGATAAACACAGAGCAAACCCTGATCAACAATTCTCACATATAAGGGAAAGAACAGACAGTCTAGAAAACACAGACTACAGATATTCGCGTACTGGGTATCCGATTCGCGGCAAATCTTCTAGTGCGTACACCGTCGGAGAGCGCCTGAAAGGCCATGGAAGGGAGGACGGAATGGGACAGGCGAGAATTCCCCATATCCATCTCCATTTCTCTCGCCCTGTAGGCCGTCTGGATGGAACGAAAGAAAGAGGAGACAATCTGGGCCAAAATTTTCGGACGGAACAACCGAACCGAACTTCCTTACAAGATTAACTGAATTTTGTGATGACTTTGTGGGTGTCTGAATTAATTTATTGAAAGTGAGAAATAAGGGAAGGTTAGCGTGTATGTGTGGTTTAGAATTAGATAGGTAGTTGTGAACGACTGAATTTGTGGTTGACTATTTTGATCCGTTGGATTTTCGGGAAGTGGAAGTTTCTGATGATGATGAACGGTTCATGATCGGGGATGTACAATATAGCTGTGAGAAGGGAGGTAGGTAGTTTCAACAGCGGCGACTTGATGCGGAATCCGGATAATTGAATTGGATTTGGATTCCTTCCTGATGGGAAAATTACGCTAGCAGGTCCCGGTCTTTTATTATTTCCTTATTCCAATCCTCAATCTCGAAAACAATCCAGTGTCGCCCTTAATTTTTTATATCTTAATTTTTTAGTCTTTTGTTTTTTTTTTTTTTTGCTAATGGAATTCGTTTAAACCAATGGATATCACATTTTCAATTTCAGTGTTAATAGTGCTTCTTCCGATGCAGGATGTTGTAAAGTCAGAATTGTACATTAAATCTTTTTTCACCCCTAATTTGTTAATCATGCTTTAGAATTTGATTGTGAATGGTAAGATTCTAAAAAATATATATATTCATAAAATTATAATGAAGTTATTACCCATGCCCAAACATTATGATTATTAATAAAATATTATTTACAATAATTTTAAGTCATTTCTTGTCAACAATCACATATAAGACATAACCAAATATTAAAGAATCAATATTTTTACATTGGGAAAAAAAACTACTCCTACATGAAAACACTTGAATAAAAGTATGTCTAAGTACAAAAGCAGGAGCGGCGTGCCGAGTGTCAGACATAAGCACGGTTAAGTTTGCTGCTCTATATTTGTCCTGAAAGTTGTACCAAAAAAAAAAATGTCCTGAAAAGGTTGGGTAATTGCACAATTCTCCTATACATGAAGTTTCGGAAAGAACATCACATGATAACAATACAAATGGTTCTGTTCTGATTATCAAAAATAATAATAATAATAGAAATGGTTCCCAAGTTTCCTATCTCGTGTGGGTTGGTTCTTGACTCATGATTCTATAAATTCGAGTCTCTAAACTTCTCAAAACGTCACAAGTTAGTCTATGAACTTAGATGTTTTGATGACAAAATTACAAAAACTCCCCATTATATCTTATAATTAGCTAGCAAAGGCACTCTTAGTTCTAAAATGTCCAAATACTTTGGACTAAGCCCCTCTTCTCAGTTCTTACAAATGTTCTCATAAAATACACTATATCCTTCCTTAATCACCAACTAACTCTCCCCTTGTTGCATTGACCAACGATTAACATTGTAAACATTCCATCATTTGGAACTAAGCCCCTCACACATCATGGAAAAAAACCTCATGATTAGAGGTAAGAATTTCATTGATTACGAAAAATAAAATGTGTCGATGATAAGTTAATGATGAAATAGATTGGATTACTTAACACTTCATATGTTTTTTGGGGTTTTTTACAAATTCAAAGTACATAATTGAACTAAGAAGAAGAAAGGGAGGTTAACAAGTGATAATAATGATAGTTGCTCGCATCAAAGTGAACAGTTCTCTTGTTATTTCTTATCTTATTTTGTTAATTTTGAATATTTTGTATGGACAATGATGGTCTGAAAGGAACACAAACTCTACATCCTCCATAGAAAGCCACATAAGCTCATAAGTTCTCTAGCTAGTTTCTCCAACCTTTTACTTTTTTGGTACTCAAAATTATTTACATTACAAGTAAAGAGTTTAAGGAATAAGAGGAAAGGGGAGTGGTGTCATAAACCGAAATAGGGTTGTGGCAAGACATAGCCCTTGCCATCCCATTGAGGGTGCGAAACTAGTTTCTCTAGTATTGATCTTAGTTCTTTACAATTTCCTTTACCTCCATAGTCGAATGTTATCCACTACTTGATCTTTGCTCCTCCTCAGGGCTAAGGTTCAAGGATTGGCCATTAAGTCAAAGCCAAGTTCACATTAGAACGAACTTCAATGGCAAAATAGCTATGTCACAAGCATCGATATGTCTTGGTAATATGAACTATAGCAGGCTAACTAATTATAGTCCTTGTTTTGTGGTTGACACCTAAACCAATCTAACCTAGTTGGTTTCTTTTACTGCTTCCGAGATTTAGCATTTTGGGTCAATTCCTAATTGGTTTGAGAGTCGTTTGATGGAATTACATGCTTTGATATCCAAAGTTGTAAAGTCTCTTGTTGACTTCCTGATTCTCTTTGTAACTTGAGTATTATTAGAATTTTTCATCTTCATATAATAATATTGCAAGTAGTGTAGTTGTTAGTTTAGAAATGTTAATGGAGTTGAAAATTCTTGATATTTCTGGTAATTCATTGACTGGATTAGTTCCTCCTGCTTTTGCCTCTGTTTAGTCTCTCAAGATAGCGTATTTGGACATTTTTTTAACTAAAAGCCCTTGTGAAAAATAGAAAGATAGAGAGCTTTTGTTAAGATGTCCAAGTCAGTGGACAATCTTGTGAAGTTTTGTAAAGTTCAAGGACTCGAATTTATTGAGCCTTGAGTCAGGGACCAACTCATTTAAGCTAGGTAAGTTGGGTAAGTTAGGTAAGCATAGAACATATGAATAATTTTCATTAGTGACTATAACGAGTAGTTTTAAAAGGTACAAAAATCCCTGAATAGGGAAAATTACATCTTATATGTGTATAAAAGACATTGATGCATGCATGTGAGATTGTATCACATGTAAAATGGATATGAAGGTGGTACATAAATTTAGGCCTTTCTTTATTGGGTTGGTTGAAAAAGTACAAATGTAACGAAATTTCGTACAATAAATTCTTACACTATTATTTTAGTGATTTAACCTTTTTGACGGTGGAAATATAGAGTTATTACACAATATTTTTCAACCTTTTTTTTGGCGGAAATATAGAGGTATTACACAATATTTTTCAATATTACCTTTATCTGATTATATAGTTTTTATATTATAGACCTATATCTAATTAGACAAACTAATATAGCATTAATTCCCTATATATAACCCATAACTCAATAAATAAATTGACTAGTTTGCCTCTGGACCAAAACTCACCCTCACCCTTGAAAACCCACCTCTATAACCGCTTCTGCCGTTGGCACCGCCGGCTCGTTGGCTTCTCTTCCAAAGAATCATGACCACCTCCAGATCTCGCAGCTGTTGACCTTTGAATCTCGTCATTACTCGCTGGATCTTGTTGTGACTCACCGGACCTCATCATCACTAGCCGAATCCAGACCTCGTCATCACTCGCCGGATTTCGTCATCACTCGCCGAATCTCATCGTCACTCGCTAGATCTCGTTGTCACTAACCGGATCGCGTCGTCACTCTCCAGGTCGCATGGATCACCTCCAAATCTTGGCGTTGTCACTTGCTGGATTGTGCCGATTGTTGCCTTTAAGTCTTGTCCTTGTTGATTTCGAATAACAATAGTGTCTGCAATAAAATGTAGACATATATAGTATGTGGAAGTGTCTACAAAGTAATATAAAACAAATTATTATAATGTGAAATTAAAAATGTCTAAAGCTATAATAATAAGTGTTTGATTGAATATTGAAAAATGTCTAAATAAATATGTCAAAGAATCTGAACAAAAATTGACAGAATCAACTTGTGAACATTTTGTTATATTTAAAATATAATTAAAAAAATGTCTGAATCAATAAGAAAAAGTGTTTGATTCAATATTAAAAAATGTCTAAAGAAATACGTAAAAGTGTCTGATTAAATAACTTGTGAACAATTTGTTATCTTTCAGAAAATAACTGTTTGAAATAATTTTGAAAAAGTGTTTGATTAAATATGTAAAAGTATTCAAATAATAATGAAAAAGTGTCTAAATATTTAGAAAAATGTTTAAATAAAGGTATATGATTCAATGAATAAAGAAATGTCTAAATAAAAATTTAAAATTGTCTAAAGTATGTTTGGATAATAAAAAAAAAAAATCCTTTTGAAAAACAAATCAATCTTTGCGAGTTGTCTGCCTCTTCTCCCGCTCCACCATCGCCTCCCTCCACAGCCATTGCCTTAACAGCGCCCCTCCCTTCACATGCATTCACCTCACCCGTCCACCTCTTCGGCCTCGCCTTCGATCGCCTCAGACCACGCAACCCATCTTGGAACACACTGTTTCTCCTCCAATCGCACTGCCTTGCTCGTCCGCCTCCTCAGCCTCACCTCGGATCGCCTGGGATCACACGGCCTCATCTTGGATCACACCATCTCTCATTCGATCGCATTGCCTCACCTGTCCACCTCCTTGGCCTCACCTCAGATCACCTGGGATCGCAGCCTCGTCTTGGATCACGCCATCTCTCATCTGATCGCACTACCTCACCTGTTTGCCTCCTTAGCCTCACCTCGGATCGCTTAGGATTGCGCACCTCATCTTGGATCACGTTGTCTTTCCTCCAATCGCGTCGCCTCACCTCGATCATCATTGGATGTGATCACAATGCCTCACCTCACCTTGGATGTTGGTGCGCAATGAAGATTGGTTCACAACGGAGATCGGTGCGCCTCCAAATTTATGCGCGATGAAGATCAGTACACGACGGAGATCAGTGCGTGATGGAGATCAAAGTCTGTCACAGTGATCCTTAGCTGCGACGATGAGAAGAGGAGAGAGAGAGAGAGAGAGAGAGGGGGGAGGGAGAGAGAGAAACTACTTGAGGAAGGGAAACTAGGGTAAGGGGTAAAAATGTAAAATTTATGTTATGTCTAATTAGACATATGTGTATTATATCCATTGTACTAATTATATACTTAAAAGTGTCACTTGTTTTAGAACAAAATTTAGTTTAAAAAATATTGCTAATTATTAAACATAGGAGTACCATTTCAAAATAAATAAATAACCATATACCCCTATCATTACTGTTTATCAAAGTCTTAAGTGGCATTTGAATTGGTAGGACTTCCATTGTAGGATTTGGAGTTAAAGCTAGGACATATATTTTGCCCCACCTTAACTTAGTAAATTCTTCCTTGTAGGGATTATGGCTTTCAGAAAGCTCCGTAAGTGGAAGAAATGCCAAAATAACAACTAGTATTTTCCCTCTAACTCAATTATGCCACTCAGCTTTAATTTTAGCCAATTATACCACCAATGTTAATAAATTGGTCTAATTATGCGACTTTTGATAATACGCTGCACAATTTGCTTTTTTAACGACTGAATTTTCATTAAAAATTTTTGGGGATCGTTGTTGAGTGGCGTGCGTAGGGCAGTAGCAACTTGACTAACGGCAATCAATAGTACTTTTCCTCAGTTAGATTTAGGGTAAAAACAAATCAGACATTTAATCGGTAGCTTGAGCTTTGTTTTGAAACTTTTAGAACCAAACATTATTAAGCTCGAGTCCAAAAAATAGGTACAATGCCTTTAAAAAGTTGCACTTAATGATGCCCAAGAAAAAATAAGTTTATTATACTAATCCCCTATAGCTAGACCATGAGTATATATACCTCCTCAAGTTTCAAAACTTTTAATTACATCTTTTGTGAAAGATGATCATTATATATGAGAATAATTACAATTAGTCCATAAGATTTGAAAAGTCATACTTAGTCCTTAATATTATCAAGCCTAGCTCAAACTTCCTTGAGCCTGAATTATGATACTATTTCTTATCAAACTCGAGTTCGGATAGAATCATTAACTAATCGAGATGAGCTCAACTGGCCAATTTAGCCTACTTAGATTTGTGAGCAGTTAAGGCAGCAACATATAACATACAAACGTCGAATTGGACCAATTTAGTAAGATTGGTGGCATAATTTGACCTAGTGAATAACTATATTGTTAACAGAATTACACCATCTTAATAACATCTATGGCATACTTGCAAAATTAAAGTTAAATGGCACGATTGAGTTAGAGGCGAACTTTAGTGTCTTTTTGGTAATTCTGCCTTTCTAAGTTGCTCTACCAAAATTTTTTACCAACCAATGTCAATGTGAAGGCTCCATCCCTGCATACCCATCGAAATCCAGTTTGCGGGAGTTCTCTAATAATCCATCCGGATTGCTAAAACCAATTTCAATTTTAAACATTACGGCTCTATATCATCACAGAAGAGCAAATAAAATTTAATGGAATAACCTCGCCATCAAATCAACGCAAACCTCAAATCCAAACAAAATCCCCCTGAAAAATAAAAAATGGAACAATCCAGGCATCAATTTCCTATATTTTACATCAAAGCACTCAAGACCGTAACCCTTAAGAAGACAGAAATGAATAGACATAGCAGAAGCAAAGCAAGACCGATCGGGAACAGGAAGCCGTCCCCGTAAACGATCAGCGTCGGATTTGCTTGATTTTGTGCCACCCTTTCTTGCAAGAATCCCCGACAACCTTAACTCCCCTCTGGAAGAAAACCTTGAGCTCCTTGGCTCGCTCCTTCACCTGGTGCTCGAACCCACCCATCGTCTCGCTGCTTCTTGAAGTGTCCAGACCTAAAGCAAACTGGGATCGGAAGTGTTAGGTTTCGTAACGTTAGGGGTTATAAAAGCGGAGGTGGACGGTGGGATACAGCACATGGATGGACAGGTGGCAGTGATCGAACGGGTAAGGGATTGTAACATGGAGTTTGATTGTTTCCTCGTCAATTAACGGGAACCACGATGATTACGGGACAGATAAGCGTGAAGGATGAGGACATTATCAGATGTTACGCGGCACTTTATTGGTTTGCGTCTTTCCGTGGGCCTCACCGCCCGTCTTCCTCCCCATATATATTAATGGGAAAATGATATTAAATCAAAGGCACTAATTTTTTTAGGGTAGTTATTGAGCAATATTTATGACCAAAAAATACGCAGTGTTGTGCATATATTACACCCTTTATTAATTTTTAGATTTAGGAAACTTACAATGTTTGTACAAAATTTCAGCAATTTATCATTCAAGGCACCAAATGGCCTATAGGCACACTTTTGAAAGTTTTGTGGGTGGATGGGCGTGAAAAAAAAAATGATGGTTAATGGTCATATTTGCAAAGATTTAATGGTCATTTCAGAATTTAAGCCTCAATTAAGCAATCATTGTTGTTCCACTTTTTGTAGGAAAAAACTGAAGGGTTGGTTGCAGTTTGAATTTGTTATATTAGGGCGCTGAATAAGAATTACTAGCAAGTTGCAGGCTAGTGTTTTTTAAGGGAAACTTGATCACTCTTCACACTTTAAGGCTTAAGTCACTTTAATACCAAGTTACCCAACCAAAAGGTTCTCGGGGTCTCAGGATCAGGGAGGTAAGGCCACTTAATCAAGTCCATCTCATTAAACTTGCCTGGGATATGTGTGACAACTTTCAATAAAATCCACTGTAAGGTTTTTATGGGAAAATATCATTCGATCACCTCCATAAAAACTGATGTCTCAATCTGGTGTAAGCTTAAAATGATTGACTTAAAAGACAGACTCACTAGAAAAGTTGTGGCCAATTACTTGAATACTAATTAGTGGTCTGATAACTGGGTTTGCACTAGCACCCTTAGATTGATGATCCATGCCCCCTTCTTGCACATGAATCTGACCTTAAAGTTTCCAATTTATTTGAAGGAAACTCTTGACATCTAGATCACTTATCCATAGTTTTACTCCAACAGCTCCTCCACAAGATAAAACTTGTTTTTGTTAACAAACTAACCAACTCTCCACAAGATAAAACTTGGTTTTGTTAATAAACTAACCAACTCTCTTGATTTTGAAACCTAAAACTTTACTACATATGGCATCTTCTCACTCAAGTCAGCCTATATCTTTGCTAATAACTCTTTCAGTGACCATGCTCTTACTTCTTGGAACTAGCTTTAGGCCTTAACAATCCTACTAAGGATTAAGCACTTCATATGGCTCCTCTTTCATGAAAAGCTCCCCATTGTTGCTCACTTGGCCTACATGGGCTTAAACATTGTCACTAATTGCATTGTTTTATAGCCATGCTCATGAGGACATCATATACATTTTTTATTCTTGTACTTGTAGCAAACAAATCCTATCCATGCTCCAAATTACTAACATGAACCAACCCATTGATAACATACTCATCTGGATCAAGAATGATCATCTCTCTTCATCTATCTCCTCCTTTTATAACATTCCTGTCAATATTTTGTTTAGTCATATCTCTGGGAAGTTTGGCGCTCTAAAACCAAATAGATATTAAAAGGTATTTTCAGACTTCAATTGCTCAACTATTCAAAAAATTCGAATCATAGTTCTTGAGTTCCATGCTCTCAGCCTAGATAAGTTCCTAACTCCACTAGCCAGATAGCTGATTGAGGTTCATTGGCTTCCCTTCCTCCCTATGTTTTTAAATTGAATGTGGACGGCTCTTGCCAAGGCACCTTGGAATTGGTTAGTGCAGATGGACTTATTTAAAATAGTCTTGGTAAATTCATTGCAAGTTTCACCAGAAACCTTAGTTCTACTAACAGTCTCACTGTTAAACTTTGGTCCCTTAGAAAAGGCCTTAATCTAGCACTGTAGCTTAGTCTTCAATCATTAATTGTAGAGAAGAGCTCCAAATCTGTAATAAATCTAGTTGAGTCCTCCTTACCCCTACAATCTGCACTAACTCCTATTTTGCATGATTTCAGGTTGCTAATACCCTAGCTTCAAATTATCAGGATGCAAGACATCTCCACAGAGGGAAATCAAGCTACTAATTTTCTTGCCAAACAAGGAGCAGCTGCCACGGACTTGGAAACATATACCTACGTGGCGTGCCCTCTCCTCTTCAACCTGTTACCTCTAGTGATGAACAAGGCGTATCTACCCCTTATTTTTGTACCATAAACAATCTTCCTTATACTATTATTAGTGCTCATAGCACTAACAAATTGCCAATAGATTGTACTGCTAACTGTCCTTTAGTGACTTTAGCAACAGATGGCAACCCAGCACCTAATGCAGTAGTAGGCCTTGGGGCTAATCTCCCACCTAATACTCTTTGTAATGTCTCTATTGCGCCCTTCATTTGTAGCCCTCCTTAAGGGCCTATCTATTTGGTTTAGTTAATTGTCTTTTGGATAAATTACATGATTTGCCCTTAAAATATACCTTATTTCACATATTTACCCTTGAACTGTCGAACATTGCAAAAGAAGGATTAAAATAATATTTCATAGCAGGATTGTCCTTTCTTCTGTTAGACCCGTTAGTGTTAATGGAAATTTGAGGGAAAAAAATACAAAACTAGCCCCTGAACATGTGCAAACTGGAGACAAGATCCCTGAATATAAATTTATGACAAATAACCCCTCAAATAGCCAAAAAATGTTAAAATAGAATAAAAAATTAGAAAACACTACAAATTTAACATGCCCATTAAAAATTAAAGTATCCAATCCATTTAAATAATTATAGAGATTATTTTGGATGTTAAAAAAAATATAATTTGACACACTTATCTATTTTCTTTTCAACTTAACCCTTAAATGCCAAAAAAAACCCAAAGAGTTGCAAGAAAAATTACGAATTTGACATGCCCATCCAAACTTAAAGCATGCAATCCCTTGAAATAATTATAGAGATTATTCTAGATTTCAAATAAATAGAATTTGACACACTTATTTATTTATTTCAACTTAAACTATAAAATAGTAAAAAAATTGAAAATAAAATGAAAAATAAAAAATCATCAATTTGACATGCCCATACCAAATTAAGCATACAATCCCTTAAAAATAATTATGGAGACCATTCTAGACACACAGAAAAAAAAAAAAGAAACAGAATTTGACACACTTATCTATTTTTTTAACTTAATACATAAAATAGAAAAATAAAATAAAATAAAACTAAAAAATTACCAATTCGACATGACCATCCCTTTTTAAAGCATAAAATGTATTGAAATAATTATGGATGATGCCAAATGAATACAATTTGATGTACAAGTCCATTTTTTGAACTTAAACCATAAAATAGCAAAATAATCAAGAATAGAATGATTTTTTTTTAAAATTACTAATTCAACATGCCCATCCCAAATTAAAGCATAAAATCCATTGAAATAATTATTGTGACTAGAAATAGAATTCAACACACTTATCTATCTTTTTCCGACTTAAACCATAAAATAGCAAAAAAAATGAAAAATAGAATGGAAAATAAAAACATTGCCGATTCAATATCACCATCCCAAATTAAGGTGTAAAATTCTTTGAAATAACTATGTGTACTATTCCAGATACCAAAGAAAAAGAATTTCACACGCTTATCTATTTTTTTTTCAACTTAAACCACAAGATAGCAAAAAACCCAAAAATAGAATGAGAAATAAATTACAAATTTGACATGCCCAACCAAAAATAAAGCACAAAATACATTAAAATAATTATTAAGGCTATTCTAGATGCAAAAATCATAAAATTTGACACACTTATATTTTTTTTCAACTTAAACCATAAAATAGAAAAAAATAAAAAATAGAAAGAAAAATAAAAAATCACTAGTTCAACATACCCATCGCAGATTAAATCATAAAATCCACTGAAATATATAATTCAATTGGGCATTTTGAATTGGCAATTTTTCATTTTTCATTCTATTTTTCTTTTTCTTTTTTGCTATTTTATGGTTTAAGTTGAAAAAATAGATAAGTGTGCCAATTTCTATTTCTTTTGCATCTAGAATCGTCTAAATAATTATTTCAATTTATTTTATGCTTTAATTTGGGATGATCATGTGAATCAGTAATTGTCTTATTTCTCATTCTGTTTTTTAGTTTTTAAGCTATTTTATGGTTTAAGTTGAAAAAAAAAAATTAGATAAGTGTGTCAAATTCTATTTCATTGGCATCTAGAATAATCTAAATAACTATTTCAAGGGATTCTCTACTTTAATTTTTCATTTTCAATTCTAATCGATAAATATTTTATTTTCCATTCCATTTTTCATTTTTTTGCTATATTTTGGTTTAAGTTGGAGAAAAATAGATAAATGTGTCAAATTCTATTTATTTAGAGCCTATAATAGTTTTCATAATTATTTAAATGGAGTGTATAATTTAATTTGGTATGGTCATGTTGGATTGGCAATTTTTATTTTTCATTCAATTTTTTTGATTTTTTGCTATTTTATGGTTTAAGTTGAAAAAATAGATAAGTGCATCAAATTTTATTGCTTTGGAGTCTATAATAGTATCCATAATTATTTCAATCGATTTTATGCTTTAAGTTGGAATGGTAATGCTGAATTGGTAATTTTTATTCTATTCATTCTATTTTTAAAATTTTTTTTTTGCTATTTTATGTTTTAAGTTGAAAAAAAAAATATAAGTGTGTCAAATTTTATTTATTTTTTATCTATAATAGTCTCCAAAATTATTTTAAGGGATTTTATGCTTTAATTTTGGATGGTGATGTCAAATTGGTGATTTCTATTTTTCAGTTTTTTTTTGTTATTTTATGGTTTCTGTTGAAAAAAAAAATAGATAAGAGTGTCAAAATTCTATTTCTTTAGAACCTAGAATAGTATTTATAATTATTTCAAAGGATTAGATACTTTAATTTGAGATGGGCATGTCGAATTGGTTGTTTTTCGTTCAACTTTTTGGGTTTTTTTT
Organism: Aquilaria agallochum; assembly: GCA_000696445.1. Lineage (NCBI taxonomy): Eukaryota > Viridiplantae > Streptophyta > Magnoliopsida > Malvales > Thymelaeaceae > Aquilaria > Aquilaria agallochum. The sequence goes on along the minus strand of KK900365.1, from coordinate 13,537 downwards.
TTTGCTTTTAATGTTTAAGTTAAAAAAAAGTAAATAAGTATGTCAAATTATATTTTTTTTCATCTAAAATATTCTCTATAATTATTTAAAGGGATTGAATACTTTATTTTTTTATGGGCATGTTAAATTTATAATGTTTTTTAATTTTTCATTCTATTTTAAGGTTTTTTTTTTTTGCTATTTGAGGAGTTATGTGTCCCATATTTATATTCAGGGGGTCTTCTATCCATTTTGCTTGCGTTCAGGCTATTTTGGTATCATCCTCTCGAATTTCTGTCAACCCTGATGGAGATAATGGAAGGAGGAGCATTTTTGCTACAAAAAGTTATTTTAATCCAAATTTTGCAATGTTCGACAATTTATATATAAATATGAGAAGTAGGGTATATTTTAAGGGCAAATTATGCAATTTAGCCTCGTCTTTTAAACCACAAAAAAAAAAAAAATCTTGCAACTAACCTAGTTGATAAAGTGCAAAAAATATCACAAGAACAGCTTGAGTTCTAGGCTTCTAGCAGCAAGTGCACACTCTCCTCCATTCAAGACTCCTTAGCATTGGTAAGATGCAATCACGGCCCTCTAGCTTTAGTGCAGCAGCCACTTTTTCCCCTAATTTTCTTCATGTACTGTGTTACTCCTTATACAGGTAATACTTACAAATACAGAAAAAAATAAATGAATAAAAAAATAATGCTGCTTGTTGTCTCCGCTTTTCGAGGGAAAGGTGCCATCTAGTTCAATTAATAAGTAACTTTGGTATCAAATTGAAGTTTTATTACTTTGTTGACAGTTGAGGAGGCAGAGATATCTGTTGGGACCGTGCGCAGCGGGTGATAACTTCGAGAGCAAGATGATTAATAAAGATGGCACCAGAAAATTTACGTGGTTCACCCTTAATTTTAGGGCTACGTCCACGAGACAAACTCTGATATTTTCTTCCACTAAAAATAGTAGGCTTACAGAGAGAGAATCTTCCCTAGACAAAAAATTCTAGAGGTATGAGATAAACCCAAAATAGTGGCACTCAAGTGTTTTCCAAACACCCCCAAAAATTATCTCACTATTTTGTTACTCCCCAAAAATAAATCTCTCTCTCTCACAATTTTCTTTTGCTCTTTAGGAATTATGAGCAAGCTACCAGATGCACTGAAGGAGGAGAAAGCATGGCTATTTATAGGAGAAATAGCCGCTTTGCATCCTCCGCGTTGCTAGCTGTTTCTCTTCTGTTTTCCAATTTTGCTGCTAATGCTTGCAGCTGTTTCACCTACTAGCCACAATTATTGAAATGAAAAAAAGAAAACGACAAAAGCAGCAGAAGAGAAAAATGGAGAGAGAGAGAGAGAGAAGAAAAATAATAAAAAACAATAAAGGCCCCCACATGGGGGCGGGAAGTCAACAATATCTACTCCTTTTTTTTTTTACATAGCACAATTAATTCATTCGAATCAGAAGATGAACTAATTATATTAACCAAATCCCTAAGGATTGAAAGACCGTTCGTTTTTCTTAGCCCAAAAGCTGTTGTAAATCAAAATAGTAAATTATGATTTATAATCAAGAAACCAATTTGTGCCTTTCCAAAAAAAATTGGTTGCCCAAAACTTTGAAACATTTTAAGTATTTTTGAAACATTTAAATTGATTATGACTTAGTTTTGAATTCAAAACCTTTTAAAATTTGTTTTTGCAATATAAATGTATTAGTATGAAATATTTATATCTCTGTTAATCGACTGAACGAAGTGCGGTTCCTAATTTGCCCAGATACATATATTTTCTTTGGCTGGGTTTTTTCAAAGGGAAATACTTTCTAGTTAAATGATGACTCAACTAATTACAGGTAAGAACTTATAGAAGCTGCATACAGGTCTAAACCAGCAACTGCTGCAATGAATTGCATAAACAAATTACAGAGTACCTACTAAGGTCTAAAGAATGAACAAGCATAATCTGATTTCAAGATAACAAAGTTATTACCAGCGTAAAGGCATTGTACAAAGAATGTAATGCAATGGAAGAAAACAAATTGCCAGTCCAACAATACGAGCATCCAAGAGCACAGCCGATGATGAACAACTGTATAAAATTCTCGGCAGAGAAATGAGCTGTGCTGAAGATGGCTGCGCTTAAGAGGACCGCAACCTTCCAGTTCATGGTTGAAGCGAGAGAGGTCAGAAGAAATCCCCTGTAAACAGTCTCCTCAAGCAGCGGAGCAATGATGCAGTACAAGAGGAAACAAGCAACCTTTGATACATTATCACTGACAAGGATTTCCCTCAGTACAGGATTGTTTACATCCTGAATTGAATTGAGAGGTTAAAGGGCATAAGAAGTTGAAAGTTCCAATCTTGTCATTTCGATTGGAAATGTGCAATAACGGGTTCAAAATTGCAGAGAACAATGAAGCAGAATGAACAAAAATGACATTCAACTGAGAACACATTCCTAGTAGGACGATGAAACATTTCCTTTTATCCAATTATCTACTACCAGCTGTTGTTAGGCACCTTTATATTTCCTAAAGGCATGACTCAAGGAAAACAAAGTCAGCAAAAATGAAGCAAACAAGTGGAAGCGAGAATTACTAACTCAGCAAGAATTGCTGCCATACCTTGGGGCCCCATAGTTGATCAGCAAGGATTGCTGTGAGGGAAAGAAGCACAATAAGAACACCAAAACCCACTGATGTTGCCAATATCCAGGACCGCCCCGTTGAGGATGCGTGATTCTCATATAGGGTCATAAGTTCTTGTTGCGATCTCAAGGAACCCTTTAGCAGAGACAAAACGCCGACAAGTTCCATTGCCTCAAGGACAAGCAACGACAGCACCTAGACCAAAGACAGGTCAACTACCAGCAACAAGAAGCTTCAAGCATTTGAAAAGATCTGCAACATCTACGTTACAACTTTTGACAAATTCCAAGAGGCACAAACAAATGGTAATCGAATTAAATTCAATAGAAAGCAATTCACTCATCATATGCTCTTACTTCTGTCCGAGGATCAAGACTTGATTCACGCAGAGCATATGCAACGATGGAGAGGCCTCCGAAGCTCAAAGGAATGTGTAAACCGAACATATATACGCTCATGGTGCTCCATAAACTTCCCCTCTCCCATGGACTATCCAATTTCAACACTGAAAATCCCTGCTCTTCAATTCACAGATAAACCATTTCCAATACTCAGCAATATCTACAGCAATAATTGGAAACTTCAAAAACCCCAACAAGAATTTAACTGAAACAAGTGGAAATTCTCATTTTAAAAGCAATAAATGGCAGACAACTAATGATTCACATGAATGAAGATGACACTTATGGAGCCAAAAGGAGATAATTATAGCAATAAAGGGAAAAAAACCTCGATCGATGGCTTTATTCGTTTTAGTTTCTGCAGCACGAAGAGGACGACAGAGAGAAGTGAGCGTGAAGCCAGATCGAACAGAGGAGGAGCCTAAAAGAGCAAGCGTAGGAACGAGAGGCAGCCTGTGGAAGTAGCCGCCAAATTTGGGTTGAGGACTAACAGCTGAGCAACGAGAGAGTGTCTTCTCCATGGCCATTAGATCCAACTGGTGGATGTAGATGAGTTTTGTCAGCCAATTAAAGAATCAACTCGGTCAACACTCGCATGTTTGAGGGCTGATTTGGTTTTTATTCCTACTAATAAAGGACCTTTTCCGTTATTTTTCGCCTTGCGAGGTCTGTGCTCTGCAGGATGCGATGAGCAGACGAGACATGGGGACCGGCAATTTGATGGAGCTCGAAAGGAACTCAAAAGATCGGCAGAAGTTATTGGAGGAGATTGTGAAGTTAGAGAAGAAAATATTCCCGAAGCATGAATCTCTGGCTAGAAACTTCGAAGAAGAGCTGAGAAAGAAGAACTCCGGATTGCTCTATCTCGACGTCCACGGAGAAGTCGCCGGATATGTAATGTACACTTGGCCCTCATCGCTCTGCTGTTCCATCACAAAGCTCGCAGGTACCGTTTCCAGTTGCTTCTGTTCCTTTTTTCTGAGACACCCACTACCTGTTCGACGAAAGTCCTCCAACAGTATCTTCACTTTCTTTTACTTTGTCGGCTGTTCGAAACAGTGAAGGAGAGCCAGCGGAGGAAACGTTATGGAGAGCAGTTGCTAAAGGCGGCGATCGAGAAATGCCGGAGCAGAAATGTGCAACGGGTATTGCTGCATGTGGATCCCTTGAGGTCGCCGGCCTTGGCTCTCTATACAAAGCTCGGTTTTCAAGTTGATGCTCTGGTCAAAAGTTACTACTCTTCCGATCGAGATGCCTACAGAATGTATCTGGATTTTGCTGTGAACTCGTAAAGTGTCTCTCCCTCTGGAGTCCGGAGAAGTGAAACTTGCAACATGTTCTTGCTTCAAGTTTATTTCATCCTTCGTCACTTATTTTGTTTTGTTGGGTCTGGCATGAAGACTTCTGCTGTTTATGGAACAAGTTCGCATTTTTGCAGCCTCGTCTAACTACTTTTGTAAACTTAGCAAATAATTAGTGTTTTCAGTTTTTCTCAATTAGTGTTTATTTTGTAAGTAATTTTTTTAAAACATTTTCTTTATAAAAAGTAATTTTATTAGGTATCTTTTTAGGTTGAAGAGGTACTTTATAACTAATTTGTTTATAAGTAACTACAGTACTAGCTTTCAAGCCACATTAATTATAGATAAAAAAACAATGAAAAGCACCTCTAAAACAAAAGAGTACACAATCATCTTTAGGACATCAGAGCATACGATTGGACGGTCTGCGTTTGATTGTGGGTGGTCATGGACGATCAAAGTGGGATCCTTTTACAGTTACTAATTGTCTGGAAACAAAAGATTAGTTTAGTAACTTAATGAAGTATCTTATATATTTTACATAAAAATTCGTATTGCTTTCTCGTCAATGCTCGTATGTATTAGATGTATTGGCGGGAATTAAACAAGATTTAAAACCAATATATATAATTGGGAACATATATTGCTGCCTTTTTACCTAGGAGGATGCTTGCAACCTCTCAAATCTCAATATAAAAATCTCTCAAAGCCAAGTATCGAGAATAGTCTTGTTCAGCTGGAATTGGATGTTGTAGGAAAAGCCCCACAAGCAAAGAACACTTGTAAGATTGAGTGGTAAAGAGCTAACTCTCTCTTAAGTAAGGTTTTGGGTTTGAGTCTTATGAATGAAGAAACAGACCTGAAAGAACTTCCTCCTTAAATGGACTTTGATCCAACTCAACTCTGAAGCAATCAAGCACAATGCTGGATATTAGGGGGTCTTGGACCAAAATAAAACCACACCCCAAAAAAACAAAAAGAGGAAAAGGAAACTCTACCAAATGGGGTCCGTTTTAAGAGTGTGATTGAGTGGTAAATCGGCTTGTAGAAGAGCTAAAGGCGAACTTGATCATTCAACAAAAGTGAAGGACTATCATGGAGTTTAACCTTTTTAGAGACCGACGTCTCTGGAACAGTAAACTTCGGCTGGAAAAGGATGTCATTATGTAACAGATACGAGTTGGTCTCCACTTCAGCGACAAAAAAATAGGAAAACGATCAAAAACCATCCAACAGTAGTTCAGGATGGAGACAAGAATAGCGAACTTACTTCGTTGCGGTCCCTAGATTGTATATCTAGAGCTTGGCCTTCTAGGTTTTATAATTGAACAAGAAGAGAAGGCAGTCGAAGAATATGGGGAGAGCAACGCGAAGCTGCCTGCAATCGCTGTTGAAGCTACTCAATTCGCTGATTGCCATGGTCGGGATCGGTATGATCTTGTATGCTGTTTGGCTGATAAGGGTTTGGCAGGAAAGAATCGGAGATTTCCCGCTCGCCGATCCATCGCCATGGTAATTTTGTTCGTTATCTTTCATTTTTCAGGCAAATTAGTCCAAAGATTGATTCTTGTAAGAGGGTTTGGATCTGATTGTTGGATGGGGCAGGTACATTTTGAAAATTTTTTTGATCTTGGTCTGCTTCTAAATCATTTCTAGTTTTAAATGAATTTTGCAGGTTTATTTACACTCTCCTTGCCATTGGTCTTGCTCTGTGTTTTATCACATGCTCTGGTCATATTGCTGCAGAAACCACCAATGGATGTTGCCTTTCTTCTGTATCCTTTATGCTAAGAAGTTCAATTAATGTCCCTCTCTTGAAGTCGATCCACATTGCGACATCTCCGCACATATTTTTTTTGGTCTGCCTTCTTATTAGTAACATCAAGTAGAAGTAGCATGTAAATGTTTATCTCCATTGTTATTCTTGTTTCTGATTTCTGATGTTGCAAATTCTTGTCTTGAAGTCTGTTGTTGACCTTAATAGCTCAAAAGTATATGATGTTCATCTGTTTGCTTTTCGTTCTGGAGGCAGGACTTACTTCCGATGTGTTTCTACACCATAACTGGGAAGAGGTACATTTGCTTTCGAAAGCCAATGATTCATGTTTCCTAATGAATTATGAATTTTAGCTTGTGTAGATTGTCTTAACGAATCTACTTGGTTTTGGTGTTTACCGGCGACAGGACTTTCCAGAGGATCCAAGTGGGAGTTTCGACGAGTTCAAAGATTTTGTCAAGTCAAATTTTAATATCTGCAAATGGATAGGCCTCTCTGTCATTGGCATACAGGTATTTTTTGTCTTAACATCAATCTTTCTATGTAATTGCACTGAAATTAAAAGAGACGACGACAATTGATCTCTGCATCAGAACTAATTCCTGCTCCCTATTACTTTTATTGTTTCTTGAATGTCGTTGGTGTGCCTTGTATGTGTGCCTTCAGGGCAACAATTTTCACGGCTTTATCCATCGGAAATGTTCTCCGTGCTTTAAAACTCAATCCCATGGATTGAAATTGTACAATTTGGCGAGGATATGACTAGGGCTGTAAACAAACTGAACGAACACGAGTGAGCCATGTTCATGTTCGTTCGTTTAACTTTAAACGAACACGAACACGAACAATAAACAAATGCAACTTCTCTGTTCGTGTTCGTTCGCTTATTAATAAACGAACACGAACACGAACAGTTAAACCTAATGACTACCATCAATTTAAATTGGAGCGAGTCTAGCAATGGACAACAAGGCAATAGGCGATGGTGAGAGAGATTATGGGTTATGGCAATAAGGCTCAGTTTGATGCTGTAATAGGTTCACCTTATGAGGAAAATGACTAATTATGTTTGAGGAAACAAAAACAATATATTAATTTGGAAAAGATTGGAGCATAATCACATGAGTGGAGTAGGTAGACATTAATAAAAATGCATGATCTATAAAACATATATAATAATAAATGTACAGCTAATATTATAAATAAACAAATAAATCAATATAAATGAACAAATAAATAAATGAATATAAACGAATAATAACCGAACAGTTCATGAACATAAATAAACGAACGGGACCTTGTCTGTATTCGTTCATTTAATTAATCGAATAAAAAAATATTTTTGTGTTCGTTCTTTTAACTAAATAAATAAACATAAACAAACTCTTACCGAATAGTTCACCGAACATTCTGTTCGTGTACACCCCTAGATATGACGGTTTCATGTCTGTCCATCCCCTCCCTTGCTGCCTTAGACATAACCATTCCCCAACCTTAACCACCTTAGCTTTCGTTTTTGAACCACAAGTCCAATAGTTGATTCCTGTTGAAAAGGTACTAATTTTGTTACATGATCTTGCGAACAGTTACTCATGTAATGTACATTGTTGCATCTGTAATCCTTCCTGTTTGCGTATTCTTGATGACTGCAATTTTTGTCTGCAGGCACTCTGCTTGTTATTGTCAATGCTTCTCAGAGCTGTTGGACCTCATCAGGGTTATGACAGTGATGATGATTACGATCCTGAAACGGTTCCCCTCGTGAAAAATGCTGGCCATCCTTACAATCATCCTGTTTATGGCACAAGGAATGCTGTGTGGACCATAAGAGCCAATGAGAAGGTACAATTGTGCTTTTTTATTGTTCTCATTTGGGATTTTAGGTTTGCCCCTAATCCGATTGATTAACTGACAAGATTTAGCCGATGAGAAGGTATAACTGAGCAGTAATGTGGCTCCAAAGCTAGTCCAGCCAGTGCAACTTATCATATAGGTTAGATTAACTGACATGATTGATTTCTTTCTGCTTCCTGCATGCAACTACTTCATCGTTTCAAAAATCAAGAAATAGGAAGCAGAGTCATTTTCCTTTCAAACTATTGTTGAGAGTTTGAATTTCTTACACATTACTATGTCTTAATTTTTGCGAAGAGAAAGCCTTCTAGCTACCCTTGTTATTTAGTGGTCGATGCAAAAATGCAGTCATGCAGAAAGCGCTAGTCTTTAACTTGCTTATTAAGCAAAATTACTTCCCCTCTTTTCCAGGCAAGGGTGTGAACAGTTTCTCCCGCATTTCAGAAGATTTGGTTGTGCAGAGGAACAGGAAGGGGCTTATACAAAATCGTTAGCCCGGATGAGCTATATATAAACGGTGAAGTTGTCTAAGAGCCTCTTGCATTGCTACGCCACAGCTGGTGCTGCTTCCATGCATAACTCATTTTATATGCCAAACCTTGTGAATATAAGTTAGCTGAGCTGCAGTCTCTTGAGTCTGTTAGTTAATTGTTTATGAAATATAAAATGGAGGAACTAACCTTTGGCGGGCATACACATAAGATGAAAGGAGTGGGAAGAAAATTCCATTATAGCTGGTGATTATAAACCAGAAGTTAGACCCCAATTGTGAGTAAATAATAAAATATATATCGAGTTAAAATCTTATCAGCCTGAATTCCCATATCAGTATTTGTTTGCGCAAACCAAGTGTCTAATCGTTAAACATCGATTGCTTGATTTGCTTCGATGGGTATGAAGTCCATTGAAGTCCCATCTACTGGGTTTCTTCCGCTCAATTTCAAGAAGCTTGAGGACTTAACTTTGTCGGGCAATTTGGATTGTAGTAATGCAATTTTGGGCTAAATTGGTCAGTAAGTTTTTCAAATCTTAAATACTAATGTGTGATTTTTCATTAAGCGAACGTCATTAAAGTTTTTTACACCATTCCATGGTCTTTCATGTATCATTCATTCAAGTATGACAATTCTTAGTTAGATTAGAATTATAAGACTTTTGTAACTTCTTCAACCAAATCAAACAGTTAAAATTTTAAATTAAAGTGCAATTTTTTATTAAAATTTTAGAGAGTTCTAATTAATCTAAAATTTGTTAAGTATGATCTATATGATTAAACTGTAGAGTTTTTTTTTTCTCTAATAGGTATAACCACATATGATCTAAAACATTTATGTAATGGGAATTGAAAGAATGATATATATATAAAAGGCCTAAATGCACTATTAGTCCTCCAGCTTTGCCAACTCACACGAGTTGGTCCCTTAACTTTGACTCAATATAACTTAGTCCTCAAGCTTTGCAAAATCATGCAACTTAATCCCCATACTTTTTAAATTGTGCAACTTAGTCCTTCAGCTGTCAGGACAAACTGCAACTTTAAGTCCCAACTTCCAATCTTTCAACAAAATGATCCTTCTTTTTAGGAACGTCCATTATCATGAAACTCATGGGTTAACAAAATTTACTAAATTTTTAAATGTATAATTAGCTAATTAAATAAATTACAAAATAATAATTAAAAAAAAATTATATGCAATAATTTAAAAAATTTCTAGTTATTTAATAATTTATATTTTTCTTATTTTTTAAGAAACTACTTTGCTTGATTTATTGGAAAGCAAAAAAATTATCTTTTATACACTCCACTATTATGTTGATAAATTATTTTTCTAAATATTTTTTCTCACCTTTTTTTTAAAATGTGTAATATTAGGGGTTTATGAATTTAGAGATCATTTTGGAAGAATTTTTTTTAATAAGATTTAGTTTTCAAACAATTTTCTAAATTAATCTTTTTGGTATTAATACTTTGTGATTTAGAATTAGTATATGATCATATAATCTTAAAACTAATTCATCCCTTGCAATTTTCATGCTAATAAAGATGGTACTATAATTTCCTTAGCTTTTTATTGTTTGTTTCCAAAGAAAAATTTAAAAATAAACAGTAAAATTTTCCTATTTTTATATAGGTATTAGCTAAAACTCTTATATTGAGTCTTTGACCTTTTTGATTTTACAAAAAATTGCTATATAAACCATATAAAAAGTAAGATAAGGATATGTCCCCTTTACAAAATACAACAATAAAAAAAATTGTAATTTCAGACTTATAGTATGCATAATTTAAAAGAAAGAAGCCTTATAATTACCAATATGAAATTAGCATTGAATCTCTAAAACTAGCTTAATGAATGAATTCTGCTTAATTAGAATGTTGGCTACTTTTCTTTTTTTTTTTTTTATGGATTCCAATTAGAAAGCCAAAAAATCTATATTTTTATTTTCTCCACCTTTACTTTGATCATTTACTTTTCCTATATATTTTCTTACTTTTTTAGTAATATAAATCCCATTATTAGCAATTTTTCCACAAAAAAAAAATCTAACATCTAACTTTGGGATGAATTTTCCTTTATCTTCTTCCTTGGTTCTTCATTACAGTCTTTATTTCTTCAATTTCTTGCATATTAACAGCTTCTTTTTATTTAATTTAAATATTTTTATCAAATATAAATACTAGTTGGAATCCATCAAAAGATAAAAAAATAGTCAATATTCTAATTAAGTGGGATCCAGCCATTAAGCTATTTCTAGAGATTCGATACTAATTTCATATTATTAATTATTAGATTTCTTTCTTTTAAATTATACATACTATTAGTAATTCTTTGAAAACTAAATCTACTTAAAAAAAATTGTTCCAAAATGATCTCTAAATTCATAACTCCATAATATTTCACATTTTGTATGAAAAAGTGCAAAAAAATATTTATATAAAAATAATTGATAAACATAATAGTGGAGTGCATAAAAAGATTATTTTTTTGCTTCCCAATAAATCAACCAAAGTACTTTCTAAAAAATAAGAAAAATATAAATTATTAAATAATTAGAAAGTCTTTAAATTATTGTATATAATTTTTTTTGGAATTATCATTTTGTAAGTTATTTAATTAGTTAATTATGTATTTAACAACTTAGTAAAGTTTATTAACCTTTGAGTTTGGTGATAATAAAAGTTTCTAAATAGAAGGGTTATTTTGTTGAAAGATTGGAAGTTAAGGCTTAAAGCTGTAGTTTGTTCTGATAGCTGAAGGACTAAATCATGCCATATAATAAGTTTGAGGATTAAGTCGCATGATTTTGCAAAGTTTGATGACTAAGTCATACTGAGTCAAAGTTAAGGAACCAAGTTGTTCAAGTTGGCAAAGTTAGAGGACTAATGGTGCATTTAAGCCTAAATAAAATTTAAAATTAGATGCTATGAGAAAGAAATATTACATAACAATACTTAATTGTGAAATATTTTTATTTATTTCTATGATCATTTATTTTTTATGTAATATATACTTCTCTATTTTTTCATTGCATCATAAAAACAAAAAACATTCCCACCACACAGCGCAAGTAGACCATCTAGGTATATTAGTGTAACTCATTAATCAACATAAGGTCTTAGTTACTTGAAAACAAGGTAGTCAGTATCATGACCTATTTCAGTAGTTTTTGTCTTTCAAGGATTAAATTGTAGAATCAGATTATAGATATAAGATAATACTAAAAGCCTATAGTTTTTTACCTAAATAATATAGGTCATATAAAAAGATTGTCCTTTTTATATATTTGAATAAGATTTCACAAAACTGGATCATAGGATCATACAATCATACGATCCAAATTACCGTCTTAACTAGCTTACTTAAAACACTATATCATAATGACAACCGTTTCCAATATATTACAATACGATTTTCCATCAACATATTACGTTCATGTAATTATATTCAGCAAGGCAGGCAAAGAAATATGACCCTGGATAAGTTGTATGAGTTGGCTCAATAGTCAATATCAAATCTACGTCCACACGGCTTGTCAAGAGTTCTTTCATTCCGGCAACGAGGACAATAATTTTTGCTTTTCGAAATAAGGACAATAATGTCTTAATAGAGCCTTATCTTCATTGACGGTAGGTTGCGACTTATCCATCAATGTTGTTGAGGATAATAATGTCTAAACAAAGCTTCATCTTATTGAGTTCGCCACTTCGTGCTGAACTTTCTTTCTGAGCATGTCTAATAGACAAAATTCTTTGTCAATCTCATCTTTGGTCCGTCCGTGAGGGAACGTCTATTTAGGTATTGTATGATTATTGGATTCCAAATATCTCTTCCGATCCTTTAAGAGTTATGTTCGTGGCATTTCAGGTCCATAAAAAGCTCAGAGTGGGACCTTATGAGAGCAGATGCTACAGATTGAAATAGGGATTTTTTAATTCTCTGTTCCTGATCCAAATTCGGCAGTTAATTATTAATTTATCCCCTCCGCCTTCCTCAAGGGTCCAAAGATTGTTCACCGGGCTGGTGGTCTATCTGGCTACTGCTCCTAAAAGAAAGGCCATGCTCTCCAACTGCTCCATCAGCCTTCCAGCTGCAACAGTCGTCTTTTTCAAAATCCTAATTTCTTCTCCTTCCTCCGGATATGTTTTATGAACACCCTACCACAGCAGCTAACCTCGCCGCTCATGGTGGAATGGTTGGTCTTAATTAGTCCAACATGTCAAGGATGCAATTTGCATGAAGAATATTCTCTTCACCTTTTCTGAGCAAGGCTCTAGTGATATTTGCGGCCGTTTCTGTGTCAACCCCATGGTATCAAACGCATCCTCGTTTAAGGCCTGGCTTTTGGCACTGCTAGCATCACAAAAGAAATTGCAGTTGGACTTGTCATACTTTTTTGTCTCTATTTTCTGGATGATTTGGCTGGGTAGGAACGAGTTATTATTCCAAAATACAGGTTTTAATGTCCAATCTTTAAGTCATAGAAGGGACGCTCTTATTTAATTACTCTATAGTACAAGTGATTATAAACTTAAAGTATTTTTTTTTCATGACCAATTCATTGAATACTTTTGTGTCACTTGTGGGGTACTAGTAAGTGGAGGTGTTCAACTAGCAATCCACAGTTTTTGCAAGTTGATTGAGTTTGAAAACGGTCTCTTGGTTTTGGGGTGACAGCGTTCCTATGGATGAGCTCTAATGCTCCTTGAGACTTCAAGGTGGTAAGGTGTAGCAACCTTGCACATCTGCTCTCAAAGCAGAGCTCCAAGGTGCCTTTTTGCAGCATTAAGGCTTTGTCTGTAGAATATCACCTTCCTCATTGACTGTTTGCAAGTGTTGGCAACTTTATAAGAAAATGTGGAACTTAGTACCTCTGTAGCAAGTCTAGCTTAAGATCTCTGTTGGATTTGTTCCATTCATGGCTCACATTTATTTAATTTTGATGATAACAAAACATATTTGTTTTATGTGTTCCAAAGCTTTACCTAAAGATTTATACATTGCTCTTTTATTGATAAAGTTTTGATCTTTGGAAGGAAAATTATTTCATAAGTATATTTGAAGTATTTA